>OZ025269.1:4591878-4904378 GCA_964019165.1 Mastigias papua
TCTCGATACGTTTTGGGGTATAATACACACACACACACACACACACACACACACACACACACACACTCACACTCACACTCACACTCACACTCACACTCACACTCACACTCACACTCACACTCACACTCACACTCACACTCACACTCACACTCACACTCACACTCACACTCACACTCACACTCACACTCACACTCACACAAATACACCGAAGGCTAAAATTGAGCATAATGCACGACGGAGATCTTAAGACATGAGAACACGAAAGTACCTCTCTCTGGCCTGATACCTTAAAGATGGAAAAATATTGATCATAGCAGAAGGCGATCTGCAATTCTTAGCACTCAATCATTTTCAATTCAAATATGAAATTTCCAGATATTCTACGGTGCAGAACTGGAGCATTTATCTAGATAGCTTTCTATACGTCAATTCTTCAATCGAGCTACAATCTCTGCCAAAAGTCCTTGGAACACCTATTGAACACTGAAGTTTATTTGACAATGGCGAATTTCCGGTCAAATTTGACAGCTACTGATCCCCTCCCCCCTTAAAACAATGTTGAGGTAAAAGCTTAGTTGCTAGAGTGCTATTTGAGAGCAAATTGACGTGTCTGCTGGGAGTAGCTCCTGATTAATTCAACATTGTTCTGAGGGGGGAGAGGGGGAGATTGCTCTACGAGTCAAAAAGTAATGCAAGTGTTCCAAGACTTTTGGCAGTGATTGTATCACAACATAAGCTGCTAGAGCATAGCAAGTGCTAATTAATAAATAGCAGAAACAAATGGGAAGGAATCAAACTGTTGAAACATACAATAACTTAAAAAAATACTCAAAATTTTCAAATCTATGCAGCTTTTAGTTTTCTAGTCAGCTTGCTCAAAGGGATTTCTCTACAAAGATGAAAAGAATGCTTGTTTTGAACAGCATTTAATTCATAGCCAAATCTTTTGCATAAGAAATGAACTGTTTCGTTAGGTCTAAATAGCATTATAGAGACGATCGTTGCAATTCGTATAACAGCACTGAACACCTGCTCAAGCTATATGTTGACAACAGCCAAAGTTCTCCTTTGCAATTCTTGCATAAAAAACACAAGAATTCTTTGGGTGCATACTCTTACAGCGCACTCTCAGCGTGAAGATCTATGCTAAAATCAAGATCAGACATGAAAAGACTGAGTTTATGAGCTTCGTTTGGGTGTTTCCGGATATGAGGTTTGAGCGAAGACATAAAACCATCAAAACATAGAAGTTTGCGCAAGAGAACTTCGTTAAAACAGATGAAAACTCCTCGACATAGAGCCATTCTCTTTCAATCTTATCTTATATTTGGAAATTTTGCCTCAGTGTTCAAATTAAGAACGCAGCTGGAATGCACTATCGGCCTTTTCAAATTGGTTTAGTGTTGGAATGAACGCATAAGTCACCAAGGAATCACTCAGGAAACCGCGTGTAGCAAGATAACATAGATAATATAAGAACTGGAAATTGGGCTTGGAAATGCATTAAGGACGGTCAAACAGGGCTACATAGATGATCAAGAGGACACCGAAGAGCTGCTGAAGTTAATGACAGAAACTAAAGAATCCTTGGAAAGAGCAGGTAGCTATCATAAATTTGTATACTTGTTATTTGCGTACTGGCGAAAGGCGACTTGTTTGTAGCTCGAATGTTAGAAAAATTGCAAAGTTAGGTAATGTTTTGCATGACAATCAGTCTGTGAGATCAAATTGTTGATTATAATTAATGTAATAACACTAGACATTGAAATATAAATACGGAAATCAAATATCGTTGCAAAAAGGAAATTGTTTACAAATACCAACGATAGAATAGCATTAGATTTGAAGTCGATTCGCAAACATTTATTCAAGGTTCAACATCTCAGTAGACGTGTCCTTCTTTTACGGTAAATGTCATCGCCTGACAAAATATCTTCAAGAAACGTGGCTTCTTTATTTATATTTATAGCACAAGAGATCATCCAAAGAAATATATCAGAACAGGTGCGGCGGTAATCATGTCTATCTCGACAACCATAGGATTAAAACTGTTAGCAGCCTTGTGTAATAGGGCTGTTTTAAATACACGCATCACCTGTACACTCTTCTTTTATACGAATACCTAAAATTTTTCCGAGCCTCAATATTCTTAAATTTTTCTGATTTTAAGCCTAGGATTATTCTTAAATTATTCTTAAATACCAAAGGTGTAACTTCGCCTAAAAATTTAAGGAATATATTCCTAACTTTGCTGATTTTTTACTACATCATACAACTATGCAAGAATTTATATTTTGCATCGATAATGCAAAGTTACATCTGAAAGCAGTATTATAACTGAAATACAAAAATATTCTTATGTCTTGAGGAAGCTTGAGCTTTGCAACATTCTTAAATTATTCCTAAATTTCAGCGATTTTGAGCCTCAATATTCTAATAAACTTTATTCTTATAAAACAGACTGTATGGAATATGGACAAGAAAATTAGATCGGAAAGCTATTCTCTCTACCATACCCTGGAAATTCTACGATTATGGTATCAAACCCTTACTTGGCTTCTTTGTACAACGATATATTGTTTTCTCGGCCATAAAAAGGATTACCTCACCATCTGTCTTGACTTGATCAACTAGGCATGGATTTTTGTCCGCTTGCCAAAATGCCATGTGGTAGAAAACAAAACGCGCCTTCCATCTGTATCCGTTCCTAAAAATATTCGTACAGTAATGTGATTTGTGTTATTTTATGTTTTACAGTAAATCCCGTACATAAGAACCTGCGAAAATATGAACCTACAGGCTGTTTCTTATGTAATATATACCTTGAAAATAAGAACCTATTCCAGTTTGATAATGACACAGATTCCTATAGCAAGGTAATAACATTGGCGTTTGATGCTTATGACTGCCAGATTCTTAAAGATAAGGTTCACTGAATTATAGAAAGTTTCAGTTGTGTATGTTCAGCACATTATGCATTTTTGACAATAAAAAGTTTTTGAGACCACTGTACTAGCGAGGATTTAAATGTCTGTAAAACTCGCCAAAATTCAGTGTTCTTTTCCATACATGAAAAATTAAACGAGCCCTCGAAAGTAAGAACCTTTTTTCAGCCTGACCTCAAACAAGTAGATTCTCATATGCGGGGATTTACTGTACACCAACGTATTGTTTTATCGCAGTTATGACAAATAAAACTCTCCTCCCTTGGATATGAATGTCTAGGAGCAGCACCACATTCGGGAAACCTGCCACATCAAAATGAAATCTAGTTCAAAATCGGGAGAACTAACAGGCGCTATCAAAGTGCATTTTTACGAAGATTTTATGAGTAAGGGTCACTCTTAGTAAACAATGGACAGAAAAGTTCCATAAGCAATGTGGTGAATTTTATGCATCACACTGGAGATTATTTATGTGGAATTTCTTTGTGTTGCAAAGCAGAAAAATTACTTCGAAAAAAGCTAGCATAACCGAAAGTTTTTAAAAAGCTTTTTCAAGGGATTACGAATGTCGTAAAAACTTTGAAGGAAGAATAGTCGGATGCTATTTTAGTTCGTTTGTCTTATAATGCACCTTTTCTATAAGAAAGTGGTTTGCAAGAAGTAGTACTCGAATACTCAGAAAGTTGAAAAGTTCAATACTGGATATTAGAGGCCTAAGAAAATCGGTGAGTTATATATCGTAAGAATTCCAATATTCGCGCAACACTATAGTCTCTTTTACTTTAATTGGGTAAATTTCTTGTGGCAATCTATACATTTGAGTGCTATGCATGTTTTGTACCCGTCTCTCTGCGCAACAGTGTATTGTTAGGCATACCCAAATATTCTTACTAACAAAGTCTTAAGATAGTTTCAATGCTGAAATCATGGAAAAGGTAAGAAAGTTCCCGAACTAGGTGAAACAACTTTCTTATAAAGTTGTGCCTTTTCATCCTGCATAAGTACCTTCAATTTTAAAAATTTGATGAGAGTAACTATGATCATGAGTTACTATTTAACTCCTATTGCAATTTATTGTATCTCACACGTTGCAATGATAAACAGAAAAAATCTTTCTAAAAAGCAAAATAAAGGTCTGTAAGCATCATGCATAAACGAAATGAAAGTATCGTTTTTAACACCTTTGCATGCCTTTGGTGTCAATTTGAAATAAATAAGACCTACCTCATATATCTCATTATAAATGACAGCATTGAATCTTAGGAGCTTTGGATAGTAGACACACTAGCACACACACACACACACTCTAGTTTATACACACTACACAAAAACACACACAGACACACATATAGACGGACACACACGCACACACATATACACATAAAGAAGCAAACAAGCAAAATGCAGACATACACGCGGAATTGTATGCACATGCCTTTGTCTTTATTGAAGAACAGGACGGTTTTGAGTCACCGCTCTAAATTTAAAGCCTCAAGTAGTCATCAGACAGGCATGAAACTCAGAGTAGAAGCATTAGCTGCTATATTCTTCATGATAGCATATGTATATTTCTAGTCTCTCCTGCATCCACCTCAGCTGATCTTGTACAAAACTTTCTCTCTCTGAAAAAAATTATCTGACCAATCCAAATTTTGAGGTGAACAAACAGCAGGAGATTACATTTTGTGGCTTTGGTAGGGGTGCCAAAAATTGTGCTGAAGGAATTACCTCGAATTTTTCTCTAGATGTCGTACAAATAATCAGCGAAAAATGCAAAAATGAGTTTATTTGGGTACATCTTCGACAAAGACGCAAAGTTCTCTAATGGCTCAGAGATAAACGTAAATGTACAGTGCATAAAGACAGTTACGAATTTCATCGATGAGAAAGTAAGAACGTATAAGTCGCAATGGTTTCCAAACTCTGACTGTGACACTTCACCCACTTCAAATGTAAAGTCAAACCAATCAGCCAATGGAAAGACGACCGATCACGAGAAGATCGAGGGAGATCAAGTGAAAAGGTTCGATTTGTCTCCAAAAAATGCCGACATAGTTGACTATTGCAAATCCTTAATTAATATTAGTTTTCATGGTCAATGCGAGATTGTGGATTCCATTGAGGCAGGGCTTCTACCCCCTACAGTCGTTACGATCGATGTCAAACTATCTGAAGCAGTAAAAGGTATCGATGAGTTGCTTAGAACTGTTGACAAAGACTTTTCTGGAGAAGAGGAAGAATTTCAGTTCTACGTTCATGCATGCACTGAGGCTAGAAATCCAAAAGAAATTAACAAAAGAAGATTCCAAAGAAAGTTCTTCCAAGATGCGAAGAAGTTTGTGCAAATATACAAAGAGAGGAACGGTAAGTCATACTTTGTCTGCATTTAAGGTCAGTGATTGCTTTGAAACAAGCACAGCCGCCAAATGTTTAACAGTCTGATCAGATCTATTTTCTCCCAACCTAATTGACCAATCATCATGCAGGGCTCTCACCACTCATGCGTTCCACAGCTACAATAAGGCCCATTCTGCATGCTGATTGGTCAGTTAGGTTGGGAGAAAATAGATCTGATTAGAAGTCTTACACATTTGGTGGCCATGCTTTTGAAACAAAGACCAATATTTAGAGAGACCTACTTGGGCACTCGTCCTAGTAAGCCTACTCAAGCCCTACGACAAATGGGGCGAAAAGTAGTATAGTTACGGTAGTAGAGCAGTAGAGAAAAGCTTGCTACGAAACAAATCAGGGAAAAAAGAGTAAAAATTGGGTCTTGATAAAACTCATATAGACATGTCAGGATAGGTGTACCCCAGGGTTCAATCCTTGGAGTCCCTCTTTTTAATATGGATCCATATAACTGACCTGTTCTATATGAAACTAGGATCAGAAATATGTGATTATGATCGCGAAAAGAACGTGTATTCAAGGGCACCAATATAAGCAAAATGCCTGGAGAAACAAGTAACAAAATGTTAGACAACTACCGAAGTATACTCGTAAAGTGATTTTATGTTGATAATATGGTGGCAAACCCCCCAAGTTTCAAATGATGTTCCTAGGACTAAATGAAGAGCACAATTTATGCTTAAAAAGTGAATGCAAAAACATCATCCACTAAACATGGTAAACTTCGTGGAATTGAAATTGACAACTAACTTTGAATCAGCGGAAGTATACAAACAGTCGGTAACAAAGCAGGCAAAAGACCAAATGCCGTAAGGAGGTCAAGAATTAACTCCTCAATAGGTGAAGTAATGAAATTGTGAAGCACAGTAAATTATATTGAGCTTTAACATTTGCTAGTTAGTGTGAATGTTTTATGGCAAAGATGCCAACCATACAATAAAGTATATTCATAAGCAGGTACGTAGCGATAAGGAAGAGGTGTGGGGAATGTGACACCCTAACTTTTAAAATCATGTGGATATTCATCTAAAATTAAGTCATCAAATCGTTAAAATTAAGTACTTTTCCAGAAATTGAAAGCTACACACCCCACCTTCAGGAATTGAAGGCTATCCATCCCCCAACCAACGGGTTCTCGCGACGTCTCTACTCATAAACGCAGCTTTAAAATGTACCTAACATGTATATATATATATATATATATATATATATATATATATATATATATATATATATATATATATATATATATATATATATATATATATATATATATATATATATATATATATATATATATATATATATATATATATATATATATATATATATATATATATATATATATATATATATATATATATATATATATATATATATATATCGCTACAAGTAAGCAGTAGAATGACATAATGTTTACTGAGTGATATAACATTGAAGTGACTTCACTAGCAAAGGCAAAAGGCTATTAGCAAACAGGATTGCAAGACAATAATTTATTGGCAGGCAATACTACCGTACTGAAGGGAAACGAAGCACTCATCATTTGGCGCTCAAGGATATCCTTCCTTGGCGACATCTGCAGGGTCTTCACTTTAATGGCGCACCTGAGCTTATCCTTTGCACAACTTCCGACGTATAAACCATCCACCAACCCAACCTTATTGCAATACCTTATCACAAGAACTCTAATAGCGGCATATTTCATTTGTCTACTTGAGTAATATAAGAGAGATCCGCTAAATTACCCAGCTTTCTAATTTAGAGAAAAGCGTGCAGGTGTAGTGCTTATCTCGCAGTAAATGACATTGCTAAAATACTCAGCCACTTAGAGAAGCATTATTAATAAACTAGATGACTTATCATACCATCACGCTCAATAATGCCTTGGCTGCAAGATAGCCGAAGAAGATTTTCTCTGCAAGCAATATGTAATCTAAGGTTTATTGAACAATCTTGATCTAGCCGGAGGGCTTAAATTGATCTTTGATAGCCACACCAGATTGGTAGACCTATTCGCCACAAAAATAAACTCGTATAACACCGCATGCCAGGGCCTATAATAAGTGTAAACCAAACTCACGTATTTGAGTTGTAAATCGAACTGTGGAACTGTAATCGGGGAAGACGTGGATTCAGATTTAATACTATACTAACTGGTTGGTTTGTAGTAGGTACCACGCCCTTTTCTTTACTTCAAAGGAAAAGTTACCCCCACACTTTTATTGAAATGCATGTCTGTAAACATAGTTTTATCAGAATGTGCCTATTTTCCTAACGAAAAGCTTATATGTAATTTCACGTATAAGCGTGTACTAGGTACAAAATTTTTACTAAATTCAGTGTCTTCTTGGATAAACAAATTCACATTCACTTAAGCAATTCTTTCAACTTCAAACATATTGAGAAAATTTACCATAGCGTATTGTAGTTTTCATACGTCAACTAGTTCAATGAACTTAGTAAAGCTAGAATGTTTCTACGATATAATATCTATTGCTTATTCTAACTTTCAGTCATTTCAGAAGAACTCTCGCATATTGACTATTGGGCATCTCGACAGCAGTTACTTTCAGGGAAGGTCGTTGCTGATTGGATAGATCCTGAGTACGGCCCACTGGACCCAGTCTTTGGAATTCTACTGAATCCTACACTAGGTACGTCACTTGAATAAAAAAGATATATGAAAAGTGAAATTATAGAAGTAAATACACGATAAACATTTTGAACTGTGAACGAAGGGTGAAGTGACAAAAAATCATTAATGCCATTTAGGTAAAATTTTACGATGTTTGGAAATAAACTTCATATTTTAGAAGCACTCCTTTAAGTTAATGACATTCATTTAACTTTTGTTTGAATTTACTTTTATATTGTTGAGGGAATCATTAGCTACTGCCTAGGGAACTGAACTGCTAAATTTGGGACATACAGTTGACATTTGACAACTCAAACAGGACAGTCATGGGAAGTCGTAATTTGTTCGTGTTACCGAACATTCTAGTTACCAGGCCGTCAAGTTATCGAGTATCATCTGTACGCATATCTCACTGAAAATACCAAGCGGGAATACATTCATTATTAAAAAATCCCAACAAGCAAAGTTCACAGAACCACATATTGTCGAAGCGATTGGATTGGGGTGATGAGAAATTTACTGAGGTGCTTGAGGGAAAAGGATGTCCTTGACACTGACGTACGAGACCTAATGTGTCTGTTATAAAAAGTGCTCACATTAATCAATCTCTGTATATTAAGTTCATATTTATCTGTAAACAGAAAGAGTAGTTGATAAAGATTATTGCTAATCGCCAACACAAACCACATTCAAGCAGATTTATCCTATGTTATTCAACAATTCTATTCCTCAATCAGGAAGAACAGGCCCAGGTGATAGTGGTTGGGTTCACAAGATTCTATTCGATGATGGCGGACCAATGGCGTACCACTCCGCAGTCCATGATGCATTTGGATACCTAATAACACACCACAATGTCGGTCCCGGGTACGATTACCTTGGAGCGTGGTCTCTTTTTGAGTCTAAGACATGTATGTCCGGACAATTATCTGGGATCAAATTCTGGAGAGATGTTCTGAAAGATTGTGAACAGATTCAGTCGAAAGTTTTCTGAGCCTATCATTACGAACAAAAGATTTAAAGGTCAACGAGAGTCTACGGGACAATAAATGAGTTCTGATTTAGTTACGAAGTTATTAGTAAATAACTGATAGACATCTATCAACATTTAGAGATTTTCACACAACAATGCTGAAAGAGAGGGGAGGGGCGAGAGCTGCCCATCTTACTCTATTCTAAGAAGATCGAAGGGGGCCAACAATTCTTTCTGTCACAGATTTGTAAATTTCTTCCTACAATATCATTCTTACATTAGATGTAGCTCTTACCCATCAGTAGATAATTGAAGAGACACAATGTTGTTGTGAAGAGCTGTTGCCTTGCAAATTTTCGCTAATATGTAAGTTAAAATTGATTTTCCTATCTCATGTCTCTATGTGTGCTAAAAACATGCCTACCTAAGTCATACATAAATTAAATGTAACTTAACTGCGCTGCTAATTCTACAATACTATTTCATATTGGGTATTATGCTTTAGAGTGCCCTTCAAAAAGGCTTGCTCCCTTTTGCCGTTGGACCCCCAAATCGGCCGAATTCGTTCGAGTAGAAAATGGCCATTAGTAGTTGACAGTATAAAACCCGAAACCAATTTGTAATGTGTAGGCAGGGCTGCCAGGACTACAACGTGCAGTTGCCATCTGACTCAGCCCCAAATGAAGCATACTACTAGTACCGCCTGTTAAACTCTTTTCCTTGACATCTCTGAACTGCTTTAGATTTTGAAGCTGAACTTCTATCTCATACATTCCATTTTGAAAGAGGAAAATAAACATTCAGTGACATCTAACTAAAACTGAATGCCAATGACCACTAGATATGAGAACTACGTAAAAATGCATCTGAACACTTGCTGTGCATTAAAAATTTTGTAACGGAGGAGTGCACGTATTTCTTTTATAGCAACTCCTGACTTTCAGTTTAACGAATTTTTAAAACTTCATTCGTATAAGTCGTATACTAGTACAATACAATATCAAACCTTACTGTTGCAGATAGTTTGAATGGACTAGGCTAGTTACAGGTGATGAATGAAAAAGAAGACAAAAACAGGGAAAAAATAAAGAAATTACAAGTAGCTAGAAAAGAAATCAGGACAGATCCAGGCTTTGTTTCTGCGGCAAAAAGTACAGTATGTTGAACGGATGATTATGTTGGGGGGCTTTTTGATGATGAAACGAAGGTGGTCTTTATTTATATCTAAATCTTTGCACATAGCAATTAAAGAATCAGCAGAACGACCGAAAATGCCAAGAGAGCTAACAGACAAATTTTCAAATTTAACGACATAAAAATTGAGAGTTCAATGTTTGAAGTAGCTGTTGGTACTTTTCTTTTTCCTTTGAGCATTGATATTCAAATTCATTTCAAAACCCACTGTCGTCAATTCGAGACGCTTAAGTATCCAGGTGCTATATAATCCAGGCCTTTGAAATATTGGTAGCTGTAAAGCCCTACGAGACTTTGCAGAGAAGGTATGGTTGATAAAGGCGAAATTTATTTTGAGGAAGATAGTGTAGAGAATCGAAGTCAGAGAGCGTATCGGAAAAGAATTATTTCTGGGAAGACATCTATTCGTCATTGTTCATCTCAAAGTATCGGCCAGGATATCTAAAAGATTCTTCCATGTGGGCAGGGGCAACAGTTTCATTATTTACAAAAAGTCTAGGTTGGAACTATATTGGAAAAGTAAACAATTTTTTGTACCAAACTTAGTGCACTTATCCACACAAAAAATCCTGTGTGCCCATTGGCACCATCTCGTAAAACATTTCAAAAGTAACTGGTATTCCCCTTAAGTACTAGAGACAGCAGGAGCGTCATCAGCAAAAACTGGAACAGATGAACCAAATTAAATAGATGGTTTGTTCCATCATGATCTGAGAAAGCAAGTTGTTTGAATTTTTCAGCCTTTATGAATTGGATAAATGTATTGAGGCATATATTGAAAAGCAATGGACTTAGTCTAAAAAGAAATGCGATGAAAAATAATTCCATCACTCTAATGACTATATATAAAACCCTCAGGAACCAAACACTCTTAACAGAGAACTAAAAAAGCACTATTTTGCTGAGAAAATTGCTAAGGAAAAAGGAAATATGAAAGGAACTTGGCAAACTGTCAACCAACTTGTAAATAAAAGATCCAAGTCAACTAATATCAGTTGCTTAGATATAGGTAGAAACCAAATTTCAGATAGAAGTAAAGTAGAAAACTGTGTGAACGACTATTTTTGCTCACTCAGCAATGCCTTTGCCAATGAAATACCTGACAAACTAAATCCTTCACCAAACGGGGATTATTCAGTAAATATGAGTTGTGCAACATTTCGCTTTACAGAAATCAACCCACAAGATGTTAGTAGGGCCATTGGCAAATTTAAGTCCTCAAAGAGCTTTGGAGTTTATATGATTTCCATCAAATTTAAATTTCTCAAAATCATTCTTCTTTACATTTCTCTGCCTCTTGCATTTATTTTCACTGCATTTCTAAGAGCCTGCAAGTTCCCAGATGCCTGGAAAATTGCCAGAGCTATTTCCATCTATAAAGAAGGTGAAAAAAATCAAAGATCAAATTATCGACCTATATCAATTCTACCAGTTATCTCCAGGTAATTTGAGAAACTTGTCTTTCTACAGTTTTACGATGATCGTAATAACAATTGGCTTCTGTCTAGCGAACCATCTGGTTTTAGAGCCCTCAATTCAACAGTGTCTTATTTTCTTAAAACTACAGGGCATTGGTATTCTGCGTTAGATCATAGTGAACTTGTTGCCTTAGTGCTTACTGACCTCAAAAAGGCCTCAAACACTGTCGATCATTCCATTTTATGTAACAAACTGCGACACTAGGAAGCCTCGGGGAATGAGCTTCTTTGGTTTGGTTCAAATCTTACATTTCCAACAGGAAGCAGTTTTGTAGAGTAAATGGCGTAGATTCAAAACTGAGCCCAATAAATATAAGAGTATCACAAGGCTCTTGTCTTGGCCTTCTCTTACTTCTCGTTTACATAAATGATCTTTCACGAGATGTAAACCAAAGCTCGGTTGCCATGTTTGCTGATGATACTAGTCTCTCTTTTCGAGCTAAAAACTTGCATCAGTTGAATGATGTTCTGGATTTAGACCTAGCGTCCCTTGACGCTTGGCTGGTGGAAATAAATTATCTCTTAATAGTAAGAAAACTACAACTATGAAAATAGCTTTCCATAAGACAAAATACCATAATATCGAGGGCGACCTAGATCTAAAAATAAGAGACATGAGCCTCCAGGAGACTCAAGATAATAAGTACCTTGGTGTTCAAATTTATGAACATCTTACATGGAAAAAACATATTGACTTAATTTCGAAGAAGGTATAACGTGCTACTGCAATGCTTCGACATGCAAGCAACATCTTACCACAGCCCATTTTGAAACATTTAAACGCCAGTATTGTTGAATCCCATTTTCACTACTGCTCTTCGGTATGGGGGTGTTGCGGCAAGATTGAAGGTAATAGGCTTCAAAAGCTACAGAACAAAGCAGTTCGGATAATAACCAGTAGCAGGTTTGATACTCCATGTAAACCCCTTCTTCTTAATCATGGACTTAAGTCTGTTTAAGAGATCATTGATTCCAATACAAACTCTATAGTATTTAGGCCAATTAATGGTCTCGTTCCAGGTTAACTCTCTTATCTCTTCGCTAAAAATTCCCATAGCACCTATCGAATTCTTAGATATGCATCTACCAATCTTAGAATTCCTATGAAAAACACATCAAATGGGCAAAAGGGGTTTTCATACAGGGGTGTTAAAGCTTGGAATAATCTGTCAACTGAGGCCAAGCAGACATTGTCTCTGATGCAATTTGAAAAACTATGCTCCGAATTGCATATTGTAGAAATTGCGCCAAGTTCTTACTCTCTTACTTTTTTCCTTACTATCTATTACTGCTATTTTAACGATTGTATATACATAATAATAAATTGTGGTTTTTATTTCATTCTATATTTTTATTAAGCTTGTATATTTATGTTCACTTTGTAAATGGACGGCCCCTTGAAAGTCAGCTTGCTGAATGGGCTACCGTCCCTAAGCAACTGAAAGTATTATTATATTTAGCAGTCGCCCTTACGCAGTCACCTCCTTTGACAATAATAGCAGGAGTTTCAACTTGGTTTCTCATGATGGAAGTTTCAAAATCAGTGTAAAGATTCGTTATCAAAGAATGAATAACATTAGGAATGTGGTGGTAAGATTATGATGGACTTTGCCAAAGGTATTTCAGAGATCAAACAGCGTAGTAATTAGGGAACTTTGCTTTGTACGGGCTTTGTTGATATATGTACCATCAAAGAGGTATGCTGTAGAGTATCGGAATTCTTGGATGTAAAACCTTATTGAATTTGAGATTGGATGTAGTTATTTTGCTTTAGGAATTTGCACAAGTAGTCATGAAGACAGGGTGTAAATATTGTAATATTTTACGCATTATGGACAGTAGAGAGATAGGTCTGAAACTGGAAGATCATCAGAATTGCCAGTTTTATGGATAAGGTTCGTACAAGCGTTTTTCCATATTGAAGGAATTGAGCCTGTTTTCCAAATGATACGTATGATTTCAGTTAAGAAAGAGCGTTAATATGGACATCTTTTACAGCATATGGTCAATATTTGAGCTAAAGGACTAAGAGAGGCAGAGTACTTTATGCATCGTATGATAAAGATGACTTTTTGATTGCTTGGAGGCGGTACATGAAAACTGTACGTAGGAGCTTGAAACTGAGGTATCGAACTGGGCATAACAAACTGCTTGTTAGGAAAAGTGCCGGATAGGATCCTACGAAAATAGTCAATGCAATGGACCAGTGTGCAAGAAAGAAATAATGATGAACGCTTCTTGACATAACTCCAAAGGTTCTTAGAAATCAATGAGTCGTGGTTCAAGTTAGATGGGGTGATTGAAGGTGTTGATTGAGTTTTGGGCCTTAAGAAATGAGAGATATATTTGAATTCACGTAGAGAGGCATTAATATCTTTCAAATAAAAGTCCTTCTTGATTTCAAGTGTTGCAAGATTGTTATACTTCATCTCCTGTTGGCTTTGATCTAATTCTTTAACTGATCCATAATTTACCTTGAAATAATCAAAAATAGAATTACTTAGTTTTTCCACGATCGCATTGACGTTGCTTGAGTCTATTACAGTTCCAGTGAATAAAGCATGGCAGTAAAATAAGCAATAAACCGTTTGATTTCGGCAAGAAGCTTCCATCTGTTAAAGTTAAATCTACGATTGGCACATCGACAAAAGCTGAATCTTGATCCGTTTCAGGTTTCAACATTCAACATAGTGTCTTCCTCTGCACGTTCGAACAAATTGTTGTTATTAAAACCGAAAATAACCCTGTACTTCCTTTAGATTAACAATAATTATAAAATATCAATAATAATAGGTCTCTTAAAGGATTTAGCAATGACATTGGGATGGAGCTTAGATTCGACAAGTGCGCTATAGCATCGTTTCCTAGAGCAACCTTAAAGAAGACAGCAAATATGAATCTTGACATTGATGCTCTCATTAGAGAGCTAGAACCAGGAGAAACGTATAAGTATCTAGGAGTGCATGAATGTAACGGAATAAACCATTATGCTATGAAAGAAAATATTACAAAAGAGTACTACAGAAGAATTAGATTGGAATTGAAGACAGTGGTCCACTCCTAAAACCGTAATCTACAATAATGATAATGAAGAGGCCCTTGATGTCTCATGCAAAAAGATGGAAATTTGACAAGTGAAATTTGCAAGAAGCTAAATGTGAAAATGTATAAAACGATCAACCACATAAATCCTCCATACATGTGGGATTTCTTCACTAAGAAAGAGGTGGAATATGATTTTAGAATTAAGCTACTCCGCAAGCTTCCACCTACCAGGTCACAGAGATTTGGGACATTGAAATTTAATGAAAGTATACTCTGGAATTGCCTCAGTGATGAAATTAAAACTGTGCAGAGTTTGTAGCCATATTCAAAATACTAACTATTAATATAGTTAATTTACTTTATTATATTTTATGTAGATTAATAGGTTAATTTATTTTAGTATTCCTTAATATGTTGGTTTTAATTAGTTACTATAACTACTATATATTAATACCAACAATAAAGAAGTTCATGAAATGAAATGTAATGAATCGGCACCTCCTGGACCTCCAACGCATGGATAGAAAGACTAGAAAGTTGCTGACATCACACCGTATGCATCATCCCAAAGAAGATGTTAACCGTTTGTACTTGCCTATGAGTAATGGTGGTAGGGGAATGATACAACTTGAAATAGTATACAAAACTAAAACTATAGCAATGTCAACTTATTTATCAACAAATTCTGGTTGGATGTTAAAGCTAGTGTACCAACATTAGAGAAACAATGAGCTCCATTCAATTGTCAAAGACGTCAGACTATATGAAAAAGACCTTAACATCGAAACCCCTCAAAATCCTGATCTGCCATTCACAAAACAAGCCCAGATTGTCCAACAAGCTACCAAAATCTGTGGTCTAAAACAGCTGGGTGAGAATTGGCCTAAAAAGCCACTGCATGGAAAGCATACTCTCCGATGCCAAAAAGCTGACGTTGATCAAACTGCAACCCATCAGTGGTTACGGAGCTTTGGATATAAGTCAGAAACTGAAGGTTTCATTCTGGCTGTCCAAGACAAATCGCTGTTTATAAGAAACTACTAGGCAAACATTCTAAAGACCAGTGTAGAGGATAGATGAAGGTGTTGTAACAAATTCACTGAAACAATTGATCACCTTATATCTGGTTGCACGATACTAGAACCAACCGAATTATGACAACTGATGTCAGCACCCACTAAATGGTTTGAGCACCTCCCCAACCTGAAGCTGAAGGAGAAAATGTATCAATCCTCTGGGATTTCTCTATACACACTGATCGAACTATTCAAGTGAACAGGCCAGACATCATAATAAAAGACTCCCAAGAACAAGCTTGCCTCTTAATAGATATGGGTATCCCTACAGACCAGGATAGCGTTGTTAGGGAATCCGATAAGCTCACCAAGTATAAAGATCTTGAGAATGACTTAGGCAGAATGTGGAACTTGAAAGCAACAACAGTACCTGTGATTGTAGGCGCTCTTGGAATGATAAAAAAGGCCTGTCAAAAGCATCTTGACAAGATCCCAGGACAACCACTACTCCAGAAAATCTAACAAACAATATTGACAAGCACAGCTCATATTTTACGCAATACACTCTCTATATAGATTTCAGTTTTGTTTTGACAGATGTTTTCGTTTCTTAGAGTTTTGCTAGCCTAAGATCGCTGGGGCTACCCGGTCAGTTATTGCATTAGAAGGCAATTTTGAAGAATAATATATAATAATAGACATAATAATAGACGAATATTTATACAGGATGTACACCTCAGCTTCTGCTGTTACCAATGTGTGTCCTGTGCCTTATAATATAATGTTAGAGCCCTAATTTTACAATCTCATGAACAGTATTAGACAAAATATAAATATAAGATCTAAACTATTTCCGTTAAAAGCTGCTGGTTAAATTTTTCAGTTTGAGGTAATATAGGTTGTTCCTTAAGTTGCTTCTCGAATTCATTGCTGTTCTCAATTTTATTAAATTCCAGTGAAATTTCATTGTACACCTTGGCACCAATAAACATAAGCGAGTTTCATGCATATTCTGTTTTGATTTTCAAAGTATCAATTTGCACTGATTGTTTCGAGTCTGCTTTTCATGCTGCAGCAATGTGAAGTAATTCTGCAACTGCCAACATCTTTCGTGTCTAGACATTTTCGTACCAGCTTGAAAGCCCTGGCTTTGCTTGCATTTACTACTGGCGTAATCTTCAGGATTGGGCATTTGTCTCCAGAGACTATTTTCAGTACACGAGAGTGACACGAGACGAACTTGTTCAACTGGGTTTTGGTTTTTTTCACCTGTAGTATGCCGCATTAGGAAAATGTTGGGAGTACCTGGGACTGATAGATTGTAGCAGAAGTGGTTTGATCAATGTACGACTGTAGATTGTAGATTGTTAAAAGTTGTAGTCTGCCAGATGCTTTGTTGAAGCAATTGTGGTTAAGCGGAATGTGGAAATTTGAATTTAGGTTAAGCGAGCTATCTACGCAAACACCAAGGCTTTTTTACTTAATTGTGTTGTTTATGACAGTTCGAAAAGAAGAGATTCTGTTTTTATCTGTTCTTAACTTAGAACCAGTCCATTGGTCTTCAGCCAGTTAGCTAGACATTCCACCCCTTTTGACAATATGGCTTTAATGGCCAGACTTCTTTGTCCGCAAAAACATAGAATTGCGTCATCGGCATATTTCAAGATACTCGAACGCTTATCTACGCCCACAGCACCATTGAGCAATATTAATCATATAAGTCCATCATCTCTTCGATTTAACTTAATTTGCCAGTGTCCGTCTGTTTATACCGGTATCATATTCATCTGGGGCCTATCTGTTTGTGTAATACTTCAGTGGCGTACAACGTGCTTTCCTATGTTGAATATACATGTACCAAACATCAGAACTCAAACACTTCTGCTTAGAGAATATTAAGAAAGCCTGCTGCATGCAGTCTAGGCTGCATTTCTCTTGGTGCAAAGTATCGCGATGAGACATCTTTCTTTAGTACTTTGTTTCGTATGTATCGCTTTATGCTTCATAACCAAGAGACATAGGAATTGGGGAGAACACTGGGGGGCACGTGCCCTGCCAAAAATTTGCAAATATCTAAAAAGGTTCCCTGAAAATGTAGAAATATGCCCTATATATGGAGAAAAATCTTATGGCGAGATCCTTGCAAAACCATAGAATAGCCCTCTTCAAGTGCTTTGACATGAAAACATTCTATCAAAGACCTTCGCTGTTCTTCTTTTTTTCAAGAAGTATTATAGTATAACAAGCAATTTTAGTACGATTAGGGATAGCTCTTAAAGTATAGGGTGTGACATTTAAGTATCTTTCGACTCCGGTGCCCCCCCCTCTTCCAACTGCTTCCTTCTTCTCTGTAATTTACTATTAATGCTATAGGAATAGCATAATCATCTTAAATACACTATTGTCCCTATAAGGAAAGTAATGTGTAGTTAAAAGTTCAAAGTAAGCGTCTGGTGTAGAAAAAAAGTGGTCTCTAACACAGCATCATTGTGAAAAGGGCATGCTACCTATAATGACAGGTAAGGAGGACAAATTTCCCCACATGTGCCGTTGCTCAGGTACTCCCGCTACCGTGTATCTTGGCAGAGCACATATCACGTATATGGGTGAATTTAATGTTACCAAAGAGTTTAAAAGCTCTTTATATAGTCTTTCATTGTCAGTTATCTTCTATCAGTTCTCTTATAAGCAATAATCTCTCTGCTTCAACAATTGTAATTTTTGTGCAGTAGACAAACTGCAATCCAGATATTTTCATTTATTGGGTACCAATGTTGAAATATAAGATATACACCTTTGCGTGTGCCTCCAGGTGGCGAATCCGTTCATAAACTGTTTGTAATGCTGGTTAGCTGCTTACAACAATCGTTAGTACAATCATCTGCAATGGATTCCCCTTCATTGGTACTGTACTTCGATATCTATGCTAAAGGACTGTGTAATACTACATTTTTAGCACCTCCCCGATTTATTCGAGTGTGTCATAGGGTGAAAAACAACTTTTCCACTTACGTATTCTGTACCATTGATCAAAGTGTTTAACATTTTGTCTTATTTCCCGTACTTTCTCTTGCACTTCATTTCTGCTTATAGTAGTAGCTGCGTTAAGTACCCTGATATCAGCTCAGTGACTGGTGAATTGGCATGGAAAGATTATTACGAATTCAAAAATCCATATTACGACTCTCAAAACAGTGGGGTGAACATTGTGTGAATTCTGTCTGAGTGGGACTGACAAAGTGCAGTCAACTCAATAGACCAATTGCCTTTACATTGGCTGTGCATATACTACTTGCAATGAAACAGTGTTGGGAGACAATGGCAATGTACCCTTTCGTAAAGTAACTTTGTAACTGTATCTTGAAATGCTATCATAGATACTATGTTTTGACAGTACCTAGTATCCTGTAATAAGATACTTCTATTGAGTATCTTGTCCCTCTCTGATTAGCAATGCATCGTAAATTGCTTGTAGCCTCGAGACTTTTGGAAAGGTGTTCAGGCAAGCTAAGGACCTTATGCCTCTACGATTTGCGAGGAGGAGAATACAATTCTATCGATATTCTCAATTAAAATCAAAAGCACACGTTAGTAATAATGTGTGTGTGTGTGTGTGTGTGTGTGTGTGTGTGTGTGTGTGTGTGTGTGTGTGTGTGTGTGTGTGTGTGTGTGTGTGTGTGTGTGTGTGTGTGTGTGTGTGTGTGTGTGTGTGTGTGTGTATGTGTGTGTGTGTGTCTGTGTGTGGTGCGTGTGTCTGTCAGTCTGTCTGTCTGTCTGTCTGTCTGTCTGTGTGTCTGTGTGACTGTCTGTGTGTCTGTCTGTGTGTCTGTCTGTGTGTCTGTCTGTGTGTCTGTCTATCTGTGACTACAACGAACGTCTTGGTCTAATTTATGGAAGAGGCCTGACCCACTAAATGGCAGTTCGGTCGGGTGCTGATTGCCTACCTAAGCTCATTAAAAACTATTTAACAAAGAGAAAGCAAAGAGTTAAAATTAATGGTTCATATAGTACATATAGAGATATCACAATAGGGGTACCGCAAGGGTCAGTTCTAGGGCCACTTTTGTTTAATATCTTTATTAACGACATTTTCTTATTTGTGCAAAATACTAGCGTTTGTAATTATGCCGATGACACCACTATCTACGCATGCAACTCAAACCTCGATACTATAATTAATAGATTGGAAACGGACAGTTCAATACTTGCGAAATGGTTCTCAGAGAATTACATGAAGCTGAACGAAGAGAAATGCCACTTTATGATATTTGGCAACAAAAATAAAGATTCAGTTGTTGCCATTGGTAAATCCACCATCAAAGAAAGTGAATATGAAAAGCTTCTGGGCGTCACTTTTGACAAAAAGCTAAGCTTCACAAAACATGTCCAAGATTTATGCAAAAAGGCACACCAAAAATTGCATGCGCTTGCCCGACTATCTAATTATATAGATCCTATTAAATTAAAACTACTAATGGATGCTTTCATTACATCACAGTTCAACTACTGTCCACTTGTTTGGATGTTCCACGACAGAAGGGCTAATGCCAAGATAAATAAGGTCACCGAGAGAGCTTTGCGAATTGCATGCAATGATAGTGGAAATAATTCTATGAATAATTATTGTAATTATAATAAATCTCTGACTGTTCATCAACGCAATCTGCAGTTGCTTATGATAGAAATATTCAAGACAAAGAGTAACCTTAATCCAACTTTTATGAAGGATATCTTTGTAGTAAAAAATAGCTATTATAGCTTGCGAAATCCAAATCATTTTCAACTGCCGAATGTAAGAACAACAATATATGGCATAGAAAATATTCAATTTAGAGGCTGCTCCTTATGGTCCTCACTACCCAATAGTATGAAAAACAGTGAATCTCTGCAAGAATTTAAAAGAAGAATAAAACATTGGGATGAAATAAGTTGCAACTGCAGATTGTGTAAAGTTTTTATAAAGGATATAGGGTTTTTAAATTAGTTTGTATTTAACAATTACCGGTAATTAGATTATTCTTAGTTTTGTTTTTCTTTAATTTTAGTATTAGTTGGCCTTAATTAGCTTCTTTTAGCTATATATATAGCAAAGCCAACTGTAAATAAATTGATGATGATGATGATGATGATGATACCATGCATGGAATTCAAAATAGTTATTCCTCAATGATCGTTCAAGCTACACCAGTATGAACAAGGGTAATGTATGATAGATTTCGATTCTATGCAACATTTAAGAAGAAACACAGACATGTGCTACAAACAGTGTTTTATTGATGAAAACAAAAACAAATGGGGCTTAGGATAGAACTTTGGGGAATATTTGAAGGGGGTGAGCAAAAGGCTGCAAGTTATGAAAATTTATATAGAGACGATGCGGCAATGTCGCATACGCAGTTCTAAAACGAATAAGGTGATGGAACTTAGCATACTTGTTGATGATACCGAGGACTACTCTTATTGTTAAAATCTATTGTTTACCCAGAGGAGTTTAAGCTAATCATTGACAGGGAAATCTATTGCGATGCGCGAGCCAAAATGCTTCGAGACTAGTACAACTATTCTATCAGCACACATTATCACATCACACCCTCTTATCGTGTAATTTCATGCTATCCCCCTACCTGTCCCCCATATGGCAAGGCCAGCTCATTTTTGCTTAACTTATACCTACCATATAGCTATTCAATCAATTTCATTTCGTTTCGTTTCATGGAGGGCAGCTATTCAGCTCGGCTTATCAAGCAAGCCCTCTCAAATATAGCATTCCTTGAAAACTATCACGCCCCGCTTTTCAAATAAGATTCAAAGTTGCTCTATCATTATACTGCTGGAAAATGTTGTAGAATAAGATGAAGTCAAAGTTGCTGAAATTCTAAATGAATACTTTGCAAAAATAACGGACATTTTAGGCATCGTTTAAAAGAAAGTGGGAGCCTCATGAAGGGACACAGTCAGGATCCAGGTTTAGAAACTTTCAAGCATTTTAGACCGCACTCTAGTATCATTAAAATAACCTCATGAACAAGTAGAATTGCATTCAGAACATTTTCTTTTCAGAATACAAATGCTGAAGAAATGTTGAAACAGTTACAGAAGTTAAATTCCAAAAAGTCTTCTCCGATGGAAATAATCCCTCCAAAGTTATTGAAGCCTACTGTCGATATTTTCAGTTTTCCGCTTAGAGAGTTTTTCAACAAACTTCTTGAACGGTATATTTCCAAATAAGATAAAAATCAGGCTAATGTCTCTTCTATCTTCAAAGAGGATGATAGAATGTGCAAGAAAAATTATACGCCAATCTTCTTCCTACCATCTCAAAAATATCTGAGCGATTCATGTACAATCAGTTATTTGATTTTGTTGAGCAATCCTTCTAACTTCTGCCAGGAGGCTTTAGACAAGGGAATAACACAAAGCACATCCTCCTAGATTTTCCACGATACTGTAAGGATAGCATTGATAAAAAGGGGCTGACAGCGTGAGCCATGCTCTTCATACAGCAAAAGTAGATGCATATGCATTCAATTTGGATGCAGTTCATCCTACAAAAACTCTATCTATCACAGATACAATAGAAGCAAAAATAAATAGTGCCTATAGCAGCTGGAAAGAAATCAAAGCTGGAGTACCTCAAGGATCTGTTCAAGGGCCTTTATTGTTTAATATCCATATAAGCGACATTCTCATGTTTATAAATCGTGCAATGATTGGCAACTATGCTAACGATACCATTATCTTTGCATGCCATTAAGACTTCATGCTATAGTTAGCAGATAGTGCCGTAGTTGCAAACTGGTTTTCTGACAAATATGTCAAATTAAATAATGACTTATGTCACCTAATGATTTTGATGATAATTGCACAAGCTAAACAATCACAATCTGAAATTCAAAAATTATTGTAAGTAAATGTAAAAGACTGTTAGGTGTTAGTTTTGATAAGAAACTAAGATTTGAAAACCTGTTGAAGATTTATGCTAAAAACAGATAGTCAAAAACTACATGCACTTGCTCGCTTGTCTCAATACATTGACCCTATCAAGTAAGAAACTCTAATGAATGCTTTTATCAAAGCAAAAGTCAACTATGGCCAACTTGTGTGGATGTTCCATAATAGGACAAATCATTCTAGGCATAAACAATCTACTAGAAAGGACTCTGCAACTGGGTTGCAAATACGTACAATGATACTGAGCTAAATAATCTAAAGGAAAAAGTGTAACCACTCATCAGCAAAGTCTGCAATTGCTTGTCACTGAGATTTTCAAAAGGAAGAGAAACTTGAATTCGTAATTCATGAGGAGTATTTCCACCGAAAGAGATAGTTACTACAGTGTAAGGAATGAAAATCACTTGCTATTGCCAAAAGCAAATACAATGACATATGGCATAGTTGCCAAGTGGTTAGAGCGCTTGACTGCTGAGCGGAACATCAATGGTTCCAGCCGAACCTACGGATCGTAGTTGGGATGCTCGCTCACTGTCCACCCAGCAGCAAATGGGTACCAGGTGGCAACACTGGGGAAGTTAAAGGCGGCGAGGAAAGGAACTGGCCACCTACCTCGCTACGGCGACGGCTCAGGATGAGCGTCCCTCTAACGTGCACTTCCCCAACGTACGGAATCGTACATGGGACTTACCTTTACCTTCACCTAAGACATAGATAAAATTCAATACAGAGCCTATCTTCTATGGTCTGCATAACCAAATGAAATTAAAGATCCTAACAAACTTTCTGAGTTCAAGAGGAAAATCAAACTGTGGCAAGGAGATATTTGCTCCTGCAGACTGTGCAAAGCTTCTTAATGATCTAGAGCATTTATGAACATTGTGTAACTTGAGGATAATAGTCACGACGAGCCACATGATAGATAAATTAGAAAAAGATAGCCATTTGTAGATCTTTCATTTCATCGATACATCCAAGACAAACCAGTTTTAATATTAAGATTTATAATCAACTTTTACGACGACATATTCAAGATCCAAGACAAATCAGTTAAGACTTAATTGAGTAACTTTTAGAAAGCAGATCTGTTAAGCTGCTCTTTCCACTTCTTTCCATCCTTTCTTCCAACCAAATTGAAACAGAGGCTGCCATGCGCTGCGTAATGCGCGCGCGCGATTGCGATTAAACACAGGGCACAAAGTAACTTTTCACCACCCGGTAGAGCTGCCATATTGGAAACGAGCAGGCATTTGGGCTAATTTGTCTTTCCAGGAATCTGGCACAATGGTATGTACCAAGAACATTATGCACTTTTTATATCTAGGCCGATGCATGTGTTTCTTCGATGTCACACATTTCGGTTATTGGATTGTTGGAGGAATGCCACATAAATACTTGTAGTTAAGAGTAACAGCCATATAAACTGTATGACATTGTTGGTATACGTCCCATAACGATGTGTGTGTTTGCTGCCACGGAAGTAAGGAATTAGCAAGTGAATTTATTTACTTATTTTCTTTAAAAGAGAAGCTGACCTCAGATACCCCTCAACTCCAATTCAGTTTAGGCCATTGTTGCAACATAAACCAGGAAAAATATCAAAGATATGACTCTGGGTGTTGTGAATCCAAGAAAAGGCCAGGAAACTTTGAATAATGTGGGGCCCTTTCACAGTGTGACATTGTCTTTATCTACCTGGCCAATTGGCATAAAATTAAAGAGACAAAGTAATGCAATAAACATGTAGAACAAACCAGAAAATCAAAGTTGTATGAAACAAGATTTAAAGGAAATCTCAGAATTAAGGCATTCTATTTCATACTATCATTAATTTCCCAGTGTCCCACCTGCAGGCCTCTCCATGTGAGGTATGTAACTATGTGTGTATCTTGGTGGGCACCTTACTGAAGCAAGGTGCAGGTCCCTTCATGTGCCTCTTTCTTGACAATTTCCCAGATCACTTGCCTTGATGATAAATGTTTGGCATAAATTACATTTCTTGATGTGAAATTTCACAACAAGGGATGTAAATGGTCATGTACTAGAGAAAATCCTTATGGAGATGCCTGCACATGGCCACAATACCTTTGTATATGACTTAGATCAGGGATCTCAGACTCAAATTATTGAGGTACACCAGGAGACAAGACTCTGGGTGGGGAGGGGCTGCACTAATTATTCCACAAAAAGCTGTACCAAAAATCTGGTGTCAAAACCATATGATGTAGAAGTCAAACTAGCAACTTTGTGTGCAATATGGTAGAATGTCACTCACAATGAATGCATGGGGCAAATCAACATTTACATGTCATGTTGTCTTGCAGGCTATCAAATTTCCCCATGAGGGCCACAACTGGCCTTTAGGTCATGAGTTTGAGACCCTAGATTTACATAGAACCCCCATGAATATGATATTAAGTAGCATGTTGTTGTTGTTATATGCTGTTATCATAGAAAGCTATGTAATAGTTGATTCAGTACATGGAATGTGAATTACATTTATTGCCCATTATTTCAATGATGTGAATATATGAAATACTGTTTTATTGTCCATATACCTAAAAGTCTACTTGGAATTTTGATTTCAGAATCATACTATACTACTAATCCAGCCAAACCCAAAACTTGAAACAAGAACATATTCAGATTTTGAAACAATTGATGACTGCCTTGAAGGTTTGTTTGGTTGGTTTATTGTGCATTCCAGATGGAATTCACATCTTTTAATGCAAATTATATTAAAGAGATGTCAGTTCCTGTTATACATCTATGTATATATTATATATTTATTTTATCACATGTTGTTTCCTAACTTACAAAGGTTTCCTAACTCACAAATGTTTCCAAACTCACAAATGTTTCCAAACTCACAATGACTTTCAAGGATTTCTCAACTCACATTGGCTTCCTGACTGACCATGGTTTCCCAACTCACCAGTGTTCAATAAGCTGCATAATGTAACCTGGCCAGTTCTGTTCTTTATAGAAGCCTTCTAGCACTATGTCATATTATTATTGTTTTTCCCTGCTGATGTTCTGATCAGTTACCTATTATCCACTGCTGTAGCATTACTAATGTGAAAGTTCTGATGTTCTAGGTATTTGCAAGATATATGAAGAGCATTTGAAAAGAACTCACCCAAACAGTCCATCAATTACATATGACATAAGTCAATTGTTTGATTTCATTGATGGGCTGACTGATTTGAGTTGCCTGTAGTGAGTATATTCCATATGCAATTTCATTTTGTTCTCAGTGCATAAAAAATTCATTGATTTGTTCTCTATGTACAAAAATTGATAGAGTTTAATTAATTTTAGTTTACTTAATGACTGTTTCATTAATCTAATTAACAATTCACTTGCCAGTAAACCTGGTTCCTTGCAAATTTGCAAATGTAAGCACATGTGCACAATACACAAACACCCACATTCACTCACACATATACACAAACACACAGGTATATGCATACATGTTCCTCTGAATATGAATTAATTACTGTATTCTAGCTGAATGTTCCTAGCCACATAATGGCCCATCCTATTTGATGTTTTTCAGCTTAGAGAAAGATTCCTGCACATATGTACCAAAAAACAAGGAATGGATAAAAGAACAAATATACAACATGCTCAGGAGGCAAGCAAACAAATGACAATTTAGTTTTTCATCACCTTATGGGTTACTTCTGAATAGGGCGTAATGTACATTGTAAATGTGTACCTGTTCGAGCTACCACATCTGTAATCATTATGTGCTATTATATTCCATTTAGCTTCAATTTCTCAATTTTGTTTCGGATTGTTTGTATATCTTATTAATGTAAAATAAGGGCTGTTCATTTTGTTTCAGTGTGTGTATTATATGATACATCCATTAGACATGCAAAATGAGCAATAGTAAACAGTTGACAGTCTACTAGGCCATTTTTTGGATGGAATCCCAACCATGTGTGGCCTGGGTGCCATCATTTAAATAGACCTGATCTAGACAAGTGTCATGTACTGTATTTTCTCTAATATTCCCACTGCAGGATTAGCGTTTCAACCTTAGAAAAAAATTGAATGGGTATATTGAAGAGTCGGGATTATTTTTTCAAAGCCTTGAAGTCTTGTTTGAGGATACCGTTTCAACAAAAAATGGCTATCAAAAATCATCATGGCAAACCAGAGTAAAAAGCACAATTTGAGAAGGTTCAAAACAACAAAATTTTTCAGTAAAATAACAAAACCAATGCATTACATCAAGAGTGTTCATTTTAGTAACCATGATCATGCCTGATGACATGATGCTAAGTTTTCACTTCAAGTTGGTACATGGCATTCGAAATGTAACACTGGACGTTCGAAGCCAAAATTGCAACATTTATACCAGTGAATAAATTTATTTAAAATTAATTTATACAGCAATCCCACGTGTGGGATTACTGGGGAGGTGGGATTATTCTTTCAAACTATGAAATAAAGGTGGGATTACTAGAGAGGCGGGAATAAATGAGAGGTGGGAATATTAGAGCAAATATGGTATTAAGAAAAAAGCAGTTGTGAGAATGGCGTTTTTATGTGGCATTTGTCAGAAATTTTCCCATACCCCCTCAAATAACCCCTTGCCTTTACCACTGTCATATTGTTCATTGTTATTTCACTAAGATACCTTATTTAAGAGTCCACACAAAGAGTTGCACTTCTTTTTATAAGGCACTGCTTTATAAGGAACCTACATGAAGAAGGCCAAAAGAATCTGACAAACTTATAGTACAAAATTCCCATGGAACTTCCAATTACAAATATATCTGTCACTGCAAGGAATCAAGAATTAAGGAGCCAAATTTACATAGAGTATGCACAATCCTCGAAGCTGGTGGCTTAAAAGCAAGTTTGTGTTGAAACCTGTAACATTCACAATGCCCAATCCTAACATTGAATATGTAAAATGTCTATATCACTAAATATGCAGTTAGCAGTGAAGACATATTAAGGAAATTTCAAACTAAAAGTGAAACAAAAATAAAGAATTTTCAGAACTAGGCCATGTGCTGGGCTTCTTATAAAATATAGAACATGTAGTTGGTACTATAATGCACAAGTATTGTTTTCTAGTTGTATTTTGAATTATTAGCTTTTTTCTGTAGTCAATTATGACCTGTTACCTTTAAACTTGATCAAACTAGTTTGCATTGGTTATCTTTCAGATTTTATTGGTTATTTCTGTTATCTATATACAACTTTGTTTTTCAAATTTCCAGAAGGAATATCTTGTTTGCAGTACTGCTTGCTTGTGTAGACATCTTTTGAAGAAAGCTTATAGACTTTTTCTTATTGACAGATTTCTTCTGTCATGCATAAACGTGCGAAACTTCAGTCAGTCACCCTAAAAATACATCTTCAATTTTATGCAACTACTTGTTTTATTTTAAGAAACATTTATATTAGAGACATGAGACTCAAATCATGCAAAAATTAAGAAGCATTTATGAAACACAGGCAGACTGAGTTTAAATAGTAAATTTGAAAAACTGTTTTTGCAAGAACATTGTTTGCTAAAATGGAAACAAATAAACAAACAAACGAAATCCTTCTCCTAAATTTTTTCAACTAAACACTCTATTTCTAGTCCCACAGTTATTACAAAACATCCAGGCTGAAAGCACAAAGTTTGCTTCTTATATAAAATCATGTAGTTGCTAATTCGCAGCTGAATGAAAACATAACAAGTTTCCGAAAACTTCCAACAACTAGCACATGTTGTTGCATTTGGCTTACGCAATAGCCATAATAGGAACTTATTTTAGTAAATGCTAGGGGTGGACAACCAGGGGCAACAATAGTGGCGAGTTTAGGGGGTGTGGCACCAGAATAGTATCGTGTTTCAAGGAAAATTAGCAGAATTAAACGTATCACTTCTTATGCCCCTATCTTATGGGTCAGTTTCATTTGTATAGGCACGACATGCCTTTTCATCACGCAAGTCACGTCCGACATTATGCTGGTTTTGACTGGAAAGAACACTAACTATGGAATAACATGTCTGTGTTTTACGTATTAATAACAACGATACTACGACATGTCAACTCTGGTTTCCAAATACTCCAAGGGACTTTTAGGTCACATGCATGAATGATCCTGGCGATCGCAAAGATCAGGATCCTTGGAAAAGAACAAAGTTCTATCCGACCTTTAAAAGCATCATCAACATATACAGTAATAGAGTTCATTAAGAAATTCCGTATATAGGAATCATAACTACTCCAAGAGCATTTCTGATGGAACGGCTGTTCGAATAGAGGGCACTCTGGTCATACTATTGTCTCCTTCATATTTATGAGGATACTAGCCACAACTTGAGAAAGGCCAATCAGCACATCGCATATAATCAACTGCCACAGCTTACCACCATTAGTTACTTATTATATAATTTGTTTGGAATAACCTATTGCTCTCTTAAGTATATTTATGGTCACCAATTCGCAGGATTTTACGTTCAATAGGTTGAAAAATTATTTTAAGAATGCATTCTGTTGAAATACGTCAAGAATGAAAATAGAAAAGAACTTCACACATGTCAATCATAGACACTAGCTTTAATTCTACCCTTATTGTTTATGTAGTTCAGTGTGTTCTGTTTCATGCTTGTATATGCGCATCGCTCGCAAGTTTCTCTGTGTTTAACTTCATATTTTACACAAATCTAAAAGGTTATGTGCCCAGAGAGCAAATAGATAAGGGCAGTTCGAGGTATTTCATAGGATGGCTTCCGAAGATAGTGCATTGCTAACAATTGACAAGTTCAATAGGGAGAATTTTCATTGATGGAAATTCAAGATACAGATGGTCTTAGAGGAGAAAGATCTTTGGGGGATAGTTTCTGGAGATGAGAGGGAGCCTGTTGGTACTTCTATTACCAAACCGCAAGAGGAGTGGTATAAGAAACGAAGGAGAGCGTTAGCTACCATTTGTTTGTCTCTGGTAGACAATCAGTTGTCGTTGGTACGATCGTCGCAGAACGCCCAAGAAGCATGGAACAGGTTGGAGAACCATTATCAAGTAAAGTCCTTAGCAAACAAATTATTTTTGCGAAAGAGGTACTTTTCCATGACAATGGACGAGTCTGATAACATGATGCAGCATACCAACAAAATGAATGCACTGGCAGAACAACTTGATTCAGAGGAGCATCGGTGACAGAAGACGATCAGGTAACGACACTGTTCTGTAGTTTACCAGATTCGTACGGTATTCTCATAGTTGCTTTGGAATCCCGAGCTGAAACTCTTACCATGGAGTTTGTGACAGCAAGACTTCTACATGAAGAAAGAAAGCGAAATTAAAATCCTGATGTAAATACTAGCAGTGTTGAGAAGGCAATGGTATGATGAAAAGATTGAAGGTACATCATGGTGCATTGATTCAGGGGCGTCTCAACACATGATAAACAAAAGGGAGCTTATTGAGAATTACAGAGAATTTCTCAAGCCAGAAATAGTCCGATTGGGCGATGACAGAGAAGTAAAAGCATACGGAAAAAGCAATATTTCAGTCAAGCCGTTGAATTCAGGGGGAATTTGCAAATAGGCAGAATTGAAAGACGTTCTTTTTGAGCCAGCGCTAACCAAGAACCTGTTATCAATAAGCGAAATAACTAGAAAAGGCTATTCAATATCATTTGGAAAAGAGAAATTTGTTACTCTAAATAATGAAGGAGCAGTATTAGTTTCAGGAAAACTAAATGGAAAGCTGTATGAGTTAGATACAGCTGTTTTGAATAAAAGTCTGCATTCTGCTAACAGTCCTAATATGAAAGAAGTTTCAGAGGAGATTTGGCATCAAAGATATGGGCACCTCAATAAGAAAAGCTTGAGAGATTTGCAAAGTCAAAACCTCGTTGATGTAATTCCATTCAAATTTAGTGAGAATGAAATCGAAGAAGCTTGCGAAGGTTGCTTGAAAGGGAAACAAATCAGACAACCTTTTCCTAAAGAACAAGCAAATAGAGCAGCGGGAGTATTAGATCTCATCCACACTGATGTTTGTGGTCCAATGCCAACAAAGAGTCTTGGAGGCAACAGTTATTTCGTTGCATTCATAGACGATAAATCAAGATTTACTGCGATTTATTTTATGAAAAGAAAAGATGAAGATTTGAGTAAATTTAAAGAATTCGAAGCAATGGCACAGAATGTAACAGGAAGAAAGAAAAAGCATTTGAGATCCGATAATGGTAGTGAATACACATCAAGTGCATTCGTTCAATGTGTCACAAGTAAAGGCATTCAACATCAATTCACGATTCCGCCAACACCAGAGCAAAATGGAGTTGCGGAACGTATGAATCGAGTTTTACAAGAAAGTGGAAGATCTATGCTTCAGGGTGCGGGTCTGCCTGATGGGTTTTGGGTAGAGGCAGTGGTAACAGCAGCTATACTGAGAAACAGAAGCCCAACCAAAGCTGTTGAGTATATGACACCGTATCAACATTTCCACGGAGTCAAGCCAAATGTATCCAATTTCAAAGTATTTGGGTGTACAGCCTATATGCATGTCCCTAAGGAAACATGAAGAAAATGGGATGCAAAATCTATTAAATGCATATTTGTAGGATATTACATTGGCAGAAAAGGATATCGACTTTGGGATTCAGAGTCAAAGAAAATCAATTTATCCAGAGATGTTACGTTTTTTGAGCAAGATTTTGATGGCAGCATCAGAGCAAGAAAAGAACTTTCTGTTTCAGAGATCTGTTCAGTTGAACTGACAGCTTCCGATGAAGTGACATTGGAAGAAGAGCAGTTAGTGAATGGAGAAAGAGTCCACGACGACACTGCTGAAAATGCTGATAAGGAAGTTCAGAATGAAGACAGACAACTTCCTCGTCGATCAGAACGCATAAGAAAACCACCAGAAAGAGATAATACTATAACTTGTAATTGGTCGGAAATTGCAAGTACGCGTTACAGTTGTGCAGAAAGTATAATGGAAGAGCCAACAACTATGGAAGAAGCACTAAGTTCTTCTGCAAAGTCTAAATGGAAGAAAGCACTAGACAACGAGTATTCTTCACTTATGGCGCATAAGACATGGGGCCTTGTAAAAGCACCTGAAGGTAGGGATATTATAGATTCACAATGGGTCTTTAAGGTCAAGATCAATGCAGATGGTACAATAGAAAGACATAAGGCATGTTTGGTTGCAAGAGGATCTATGCACACAGCAGGGGTCGATTTTGAAGAGACCTTTTCGCCTGTTGTGAAATATATATCCACAAGAACACTTTGTGCAATTGTTAACCAACTAGATTTAGAACTGCATCAGCTGGATATTTCCACTGCGTTTTTAAATGGTGAATTACAAGAGGAGATTTATATGAAGCAACCAGAGGGTTATGTCAAGCAAGGGTAAGAGAATTTCGTTTGTAAGCTTAACAAAAGTCTCTACGGTCTAAAGCAAGGGTCCAGATGCTGGTATGAGACTTTTGACCAATGTCTAAAAGCGTCTGGATACAAGCAATGCACAGTTGACTCGTGTATCTATGTCAAGAGAGTGAGAGGAATTCTGTATACATTGCGGTATACGTTGACGATTTACTGTTAGCATGCAACAACCTTGAGTTATTGAAAGGAGAAAAAGAGCTTCTAGAGAAACGTTTTCACACAAATGATCTCGGTGAGGCATATTATTGCTTAGGAATTCAAATTCAAAGAAATAGAGAAAAAGAGCAAATGATTCTACATCAAACTAAGTATCTAACTGATGTATTAAAGAGGTTCGGTATGGAAAATTGCAAGGCAATAGCAACTCCTCAAGAACAAAATACAGTGCTGATACAGAATGAAGGGAATCCTGTTAACAAGCCAGAATATCAAGCTTTAATTGGAAGTTTAACCTATGCAGTTACAGGTACTCGACCAGACATTGCTCAAGCACTAGGGTCAGTTAATCAGTTTTCCTCAAATCTCAGCCAAGCTCATTGGGCAGCAGCTAAAAGAATACTTCGGTATATCAAAGGAACAGTTAGTTTAGGAATACAGTTTAGTGGAACTAAAGATGACAGCGTACATCTAGAAGGGTATGTCGGTGCAGATTGGGGCAGCAATCCCAACGGTAGAAAGTCTCAGTCAGACTATGGATATTTTCTAAGTGGTGGATTGATTAGCTGGACAAGCAAGAAACAACCAGTAGTAGCTCTTTCGTCCACTGAGGCAGAATATATGGCTGCTAGCTTTGCATTGCAAGAAGCAATATGGCTACGATCATTGTTGAGAGATATGAATTTCAAACAAGAACAGCCAACGGTAATCCATGAAGATAATCAAGCAGCTATAGCTTTATGCAGCAATCCAAAATTCCACTCACGTACCAAACATATCGACATCAGATATCATTACATCCGAGAAAAGATTGAGAGCAAAGAAGTAAAGTTGAAGTATTGTGCAACAGAGGACATGATAGCAGATATGTTTACAAAGCCATTAGCCAAGACAAAATTTCAAAGGTTCAGAGATCAAATGGGAATCTTGAATTCAGTCTGAACAATGCATTTATGTGACTATATACTACATCTATACGCTTGAACATGATTTAGTTTTGTAGTTCTTTTAGTATTTTTGAGTGGGATTGTTGAAACACGTCAAGAACGAAAATAGAAAAGAACTTCACACACATCAATAATAGACACTAGCTTGAATTCTACCCTTATTGTTTACATAGTTCAGTGTGTTCTGTTTCATGCTTGTATATTCGCAACGCTTGCAAGTTTCTCTGTGTTTAGCTTCATATTTTATACAAATCTAAAAGATTCTTCGTAAAAGTTCATTCTAAAAGTGCTAATGTGATACGTCGCGCTGTGCTGTGTTAAATCTGAAGGGTTGAGGCTTCGCATGTGAACCATCTTGCCGTACCGGCCATAATGCTATTTGCTTAAAGTATGCCCGCTGCTAAATGAGTAGAAATACTACCCAGCTGCTTTATTACATCTCATTATACTACTTCGGCTTTGCAATAGTTATTATTGGATATAAGATTTAACAACCTATGCAAGTCATCTGCAATCTGCTATAGACAAAGGAGAAATCACTCGCATAGTAAACTAAATCATTTCAGGTTGATGTCTTGCAGTAGCAGGGGTCCAAGTTCCCAAGAGTCTGCTGGTTTTACTCTGTTTTTGGCTGCAACTCATCAACAGTGGGGGGCACTTGGCTGTTAATTGGGGGGGGGGGGGAGAGGCAACAAGACTGCGGCAGCTTGGGGTGAGCCTCCATGGAAGATTTGTCGCAACTAAACCACGGAAATGTTATTATTGCAAAAGCTATCGTGAATGAACAGTCCCGCCACTCCACTTTCACCCCAATGCCTGCCACTACTCATAAACTACATTTCATCTAATTAACACTGTTAATGACGAATAGTCCTGGACTCAGAAAGGGTTTCAAGCCTGGTTCCCATATTGCCACAACTAACGTAAGGCTATCAGTGAGCTTCATTTCGGGTGTCACTTAAAAGCAACCCTACCATTTTCAGTTTTGAATATTCTGATCTCTGAAACAAATCGAGAATAAGGGAGCCAAAATAGTACGAACGATATGTTTTCCTATAGTGTACGATACAAAAACCGAACAATGGGAAGGAAGAGCAGCAGACAGATATGACTGAAGAGACATCATCAATCAGGCAACCAGCAATCAATATGAACAACAAAGAAGGAAAAGGAAGAAGGGAAAAGAACAAGACGAAAAAAACGATAGAGACTGCCGAATCCACCATCAATCGTCCAATGTAAACGATGTCCAAGGATCTTCTATCCCCGATTTGGGCTTCAATCCTACCAGAAGGCCCACGAAAGAAGGAGAATATGAGGCCATCAGTCCTCAATACTGAGGGAAAGCTATTGATGACGATAATCTTGATAGCATTCTATCTTAACGTTAAACACTTATAATGTCAATAGCACTAAATACGTATGTAAAGTTACGTAATTAAAGTCCAAAACTAAGAAACCTCGAGAAAGAGATCCTGATTTAGGATACTTATAAAGAACGTGCAGTAGTGGACCAATGCTATGCACGAAACATATAATAATTACATATCCAAATCAGTTATGTTTTCTCTTGCTTGTTACGATTCCTAAGTTCACGAAGGTTCTCCATTTCCTACAGAACGAGTCAAATTCTCCACTCCCGCCAAAAGCTAGATTGATCAAGAAGTCAGTGCGAAAAGCTGATAATTTGGTGGTGAGTAGTAAAAGTTTAAAGAGTTATTTTTCCAGCCTGCTGCCTTCCACAGCAGGTTTCCTTCTACACCATCTATATCATATGTTATCAGTGACTGTCAGAGGGCTCTTGTTCAATAGATTAATTTATTAAGCAGATGCTTGTTTGAAAGATAGCTGGTCGATTTTAATAAGTGATATGTGTGTATGAACAGGTGTCTTTCAAATATCAGTCTTCGGTAAGGGCATTAGATAATCACAAACATTTCCTCCATTTGTGAAGAAGACGAGAGAAACTAGCTAATTATATACGAAGGTGAGAATTTTGTCTCTTTTATATTCTGGCCAAATCGTATAAGATTAATTTTCATAACACATCACATTCTGATGGAAGTAAACACAATTTAACAATTGAATTAATGCCAGTCAGAAAGGGTGTTAATTTAAAACATATATAACAGCCGAAATACAGCCAAATCGCCATTTAAAAGGGTATAAGCATTTACGACGCACTTTTACGTAAATGAAAACTCATACGGTCAGTCTTCTGGCTTATTTCGAATTCATGAAGACAATAATATAGCTTTCTCCTACTAAAAAAGGAAAAATCTACAAAAAATCGACAATATAAAATGGTTTCATAAAGAATTAATGAAAAAGTAAGCGTCAAATTGGGTGAGGTACGACTTAATAGCTGGCGTAAGTGTTTTTTGTAAAAGGGTGCACGTTCCAAAGTATAAAACCTGATGTATTTTCCTATAAGAAAAATTGGGCCAGGTATGCGATTTTAAGAATAATTAGGAAATAGTGGATAGATATATGAACTAGCAATCGTTTAAGGAATGGATGTCCGTATAGACAACATGAAAGTGTCTTCAAGGTGTGGAAAAGAGAGTGCTTCGAAAAGTAGATGAACACCATGAAAAGTGATTACGAACGGATAAAAGTGAAGGGGTTAAGGGGAATACCATATTCGAAAAGAAGAACCTGACATACAACACCACACAAGACTATAAAGGAGAGGTTTTATCACAGACTCCATAATATTTTACAACTATTCGACAATTTATATATCAATTTACAACTATTCGGCAATTTATACTTCGGATAAATATAAACTATTTTAGTACAATGATTCTCTCATTTGGCAACATTCGTAATTTACATACGATGTGATTTTGAGGCTTTCAATGGCAGGCAGCAGTTACAATAGGCAACGTGAATTGAAAGGCAGCTGTTAAATGAAGCTTTCCGCCAGATCTGTTTGTTGGGTCATTTGTGGCACAAGCTATTTTACTCCCCATTTATGACAGCTGGCGAACCTCTCCAATTTCTATTGGCTTCCACTTTATTCTTTCGTCTCTTTAGGTCATTCTAGATTTCAATTCACGGGATTAAGTGTCAAATAATTAATTTTATTGTCCCTCTATTAAACATATAAATATATGCTCATGAGTATGAAAATTTAATTCTGATGAAGCGATAAGCGAAAACGGAAAACAGTTGTATATATATTTACATATATTTATATACATATATATAAAACAATGTTTGTATATGTAGTGATAGACAATAGTAAAAACAGAATGCAATCATATTATGGATAAAATGAAGAAATTATTAGGTATTCAGACAAAACAGGCAGCATCATCAAGTTAAAGAACAAAGAGTGCATCATTACGTAAGGCGGCAAACAGCATGTAAACAGTGACTATCAATAGCCTAATTGCAGCAAGGTAATCAAGAGGAAGAATGAAGAATACAAACAGCATCAACAAAGAATGCCTTGGAGCCTTCGAAGTATAGGGTCAGGTAACAGCGCATGTGGAGAACTTCGAAGAATGGTGACATAATCTTAACTATGGCCATGATTCATAGGATATAACTACTAGTCCAAAGCTATAGCTGTTACACAAAGTCTCTTAAAACAAATAACTGATTTCTAAATATATGAACATGATGCACAACAGTTCTATCTTGAAAAATAGCAAACTAAACATGATTACAACGATGACGATCATATGACGATTAAGAAAGGACAATCTTCAAAAGAAGATAATAGAAACTAAAAAGTCTATGAAGATATGATCATCATATGATGATCAAGAATAGATAATCTGCAAAAGAAGAAGATGAAAATAGGACAATCTGTTAGGTGATGAAGATCAAATGATAATCAAGGATAGATAATCTACTAAGGAAGATGATGGAAACTGATCAATCTGTTAAGAGATAATGATGATATGATGATCAAGAATGGATAATATAAAAAAGAAGATGATGGAAACTGGATAATCTGTTAACAGATCATAATGATATGAAGATCAAGAATGGATAATCTACAAAAGAAGATAATGGAAACTGGATAATCTGTTATGAGATGATGATCATATGATGATCAAGAATGGATAATCCAAAAAAGAAGATGATGGAAACTGGAAAATCTCTTAACAGTTGATGATGATATGACGATCAAGAATGGATAATCTACAAAAGAAGATTATGGAAACTGGATAATCTGTTAACAGTTGATGATGATATGACGATCAAGAATGGATAATCTATAAAAGAAGATCATGGAAATTGGATAATCTGTTAAAAGATGATGCTCGGACGATAATCACACCTGTTAATCTGCAAAAGATGATTGAAGCTGATCATCGATTAACTGATGAAGATTAAAGGATGACCAAAATCTCTATCTATATAACGATCATGATATAATAATCTTTCAAAATATGATGCATATTGTGGCACTTTAGGAGACAATAAGCTAGATGAGTGCTGTTTCGTAAATCTTATCTTACGTCGCTTCATTTCTTGTTCTAAATTGTGAACCACAGTTTTGAGATCAAAAACTATCCAAAATAAAGTGAAAACTTACGAAACAAACTAATGCAATTCGTAGCTGCTATCTCTAAATATATCATGCAACATTTGAATAATTGAAAACAAGCTGCTATTAGACGCACTCTTCCTGTTACAATATGCAATGAACATTTCGGCGTCAGAACAATATACTTCAGACTTCACAAAGGCAAATGCATTATCATCAAAGACAGAGCATACTGAAAGCTTCAGTAGTAACAACTACAAAGATCCATTTCATCTAAGTGCTTTGTAGTTGGAGGCAACTCATTAATAAGAACCAAAGTTCGCGAAATTCTATGTTAAAATAGGCACTGAATATTTCGGCATCTAAGCAATATATTAAAAATTTGACAAAGGCAATTGCATTACGATCAAAGACAGAGCATAATGCAAACTTTAGTTGTTGCAACTACAAAGATCCGATCCACTTAAGTGCTTTTTAGTTGATGACAACTCATTAGTAAGAACAAAGTTTGTAAAAACCTATGCTGTTCAAATCACGAACCGTAGAGATAACACTGATAAACCTATCACAACCACCAGTTGATTCACAACAAAACCAGCATATCGTCTAATTGCTTGATTAATACGTTTCCTAAGCAGACTGAAAGAGAATGCTAAAAAATACGGGAATTCTAAATCTGAAGATGTGCTTCCTTAACCCCATTGTTGCCATGGCAAGCTTCTCAAAGAAGCTCTCGCTCGCAGTCGCAATCATCCGGAAGTTGTAGAGGATATAAGGAAATACTCGGAAATTACTCGAAAACTACGCGCAATCATATGGAATCTGCACAGAAATAAGTACGACCATTAACTTGTATTCCACTGCAGCACGTGCTTGAAAATGAACGGAGAACCCGATTAACATTTAAATGGGAAATATTGTCACGATTGTCTTTGCTTGTGTAATTCAAAAACATAATCTCTTTGCGAACATAACTGCTTTCTAATTGCAGTGGACAATCTCTTGGAAACAAGCAAATGTTTGATGTTTTGTAACTAATTAACTTTTACACCTGACTAGAATTTGCAGCAGGGGTGTAGGACTAAATTTTATACAAAGGGCTATTCCTAGTGTGAAAGGTGTGGCCAAAATAAAACTCTGATGAGACTACAATCTTAATACACACGTTTTTATAAGAATATAGTCGATAAGAATATCAAGGCTCAAAATAACTTAAATTTAAGAATGATTTAACAATAATGCAAGGATCAAGCTTCATCAAGGCTTAGACTTTTTGCCTATTTGAGCTTCCAGTGAAAAATAAAACAAGTGTAAGTTTTGCTTATTGTTTTATGATAAGAATACAGTCTATGAGAGTAATAATGTCCAAATTGCCAGTATTTGCGAATAGTTTAAGAATATTCTCTGGCTCAGAATCAAGACATTTAAAGAATTTAAGAAAAGTTAGGTATTCTTATAAAAAAAGTGTAACTGATACCAATTAAAGTAGCATAAATATTAAGAAATAAGTACGTAAAAATTGCAGTGTGTTTAGCGTAACATAAAATACACGTAAATACAGAAGGATATGCATTGTAATGTACGATAGTATGCTTGTAAGATCGGGTATGTTAATTTTTGATATAATTATTTCATGTACTAAGCATTGACTACGAGTCCTTTGTAGTATCAGGAAGGCTGTTCCAGAGGACACTGGCTCTGAAGGTTAATGAGCTTATTCCATATCTATACTAGAATAACTTTGACTTCATAATTTGTGTGGCAAGTGTTAGATAATCTTAAAACCCCCACTCAAATAAGCCCTCCCCTCGGACAAGTCTCCCGCCAATAACCACAACAATTGAATACGCGCCCAGGGAGCCAATTGCAGGATTTACGGTATGATCTACGAAAAACAAATCTACCAGTTCTCCTCCTCGCGGGCATCTTCTTTTGAATAAAAATCCCGCATATGAAGCTAAGTAGCCGAAAAACTGAAGGTGCAAATGGAAAATTATTATCAGAAAGACAAACCTTACCCAAGTTGAGATTTATTTCCTTTTTAATAAATTTTATCTCATGAATTATTTATATATGCAATTCCTTTCAGAGTATCCTAAAACGCTCAGTAGAAAATAAATAAATACACTCTCTCTTCCATAAATGTCATCCAGAAATGGCAAAAACTCATCTAGCATAAGATTTTGTTTATTATTGTTAATGTTATTACAAAACTGCTTTGAGTTGGTTTTTACGAGAAGCACCTCTAGAACACGAACCAAATAAGACCAACGTTTAACCTAAATAACTAACTGAATATGGAAATGAGTAAATAAAGGAAACTACATCGATATAAAAAAATTAAGGTTCATACATAGTAACTCCAAGTATCAAAATGTCATATTTGCCTATGTTACAAAGCCAATTCTCTCTATTCCAGTTTCTTATATAAAGCTTGAAGGAACAGAGCGAAGTGGCAATTTTGATACTATTTGGCATGGAATTCCATAGGATGCTACCACGGGATGATAAACTATCAATGCCATACGTAGATGTCTTAGTCTGAGGTAACATCCAGTTCCTGGATCTTAAGTTACAACTATTCTCGTCTACATGGAACATGTCCCACAAAAAGGAGGGATTCTGTCGGGTCAAGGTACCATAAACCTCACGCATTTAGCTTTTCCAAGTTTCTCTGAAGAGCCGCTAGCAAAGGACTTAGACCCAAAGGATATTGAAAAAATTAAAGTCAGCACTTTTCTTACATCGTTCAACATAGCAACAATGAGCTACAAGGCCTCCATGAAAAATTGTTGAACTCATATTTATGTAAATTGGCTTAGTAAACATTAAATTCGTTCCCCATTTATCTTTGTAAAACTTTTCCTTTCAGACGAGTGTAATACACTTTGTTCGCTTTATGTACTTCGAGCCGAAGGTAAGTTATCAAAGAACCGCATATTGCTCGCAAGCCGCGGCTAGGCTACCGCTGGTCCATACTATCATTACACCAATAGTGTGTATACACTACTTGTGTCTAGCCAGTGCCTTTAGCTTAGCACACAGGCATACTTAATTCCTCGACGCCTCGTCTTAGCACCGAAGGTCGCTACGCAAACCATAGACAATTGAGTTCTGGTAAGAGGGATACTCTGAATGTTGAGTTTTCTCCAATAAGGATTGGCTGGGAGAACTGCCCAAACCCAGATAGAAAACAATGCTGTATAGATAACCAGTTGCACGAGGTATAGACAAGCGTATACAAAGTTCTGAAAAAACCAACAGTTGAAACAGATTTTAACGCAAAATAACCGTGGTTACGTCAGAGCTGAATGAAATGACGCACCATTTATTATCAGAAGAGCCGCCCTCGCTGCTGCACTATTAGCAAACAACAGAACAGGTAAATCTGGGCACCAGAATCTGTAAGCGATGTGTTATGTCGAATTTTTGGGCTGCCAGAATGAGTTCACAAGCAAATAATAGGTGTGAATAACAAGAATCAGTACACAAAAAATTGTGGAGCAAATAACAGCAGATTTTGAAAGCGCTTTCCTAATAATGATCAAAGCAAATATTCATGCATTGCTGTAACTTGTATTGCACAAAATTGAAACCTAGCAAATAGTAAGAAAAGCATGTTAATTCCGATGCACGTCCATTTTTCTGACAGAAAAGCCTGGCAATCTTCTTCATTGCTACAGGGGACTAGCTATTTCTCCCACTTCCCTTCGAAATTTGGCGATCTGTCCAATTTAACTTGAAAAAACTAGGCGAAGTCTCCCTTCTTTGCGAAATGTAGGTCATTCTTTCGTTTAGCTAGTCATATGGATGCAGCAAAAATCGTCATACTCTTTCATCATAAAATCCTCAAAACCAAAAAATAGTATAGTAATAGTAATTTCAAGTTCTGTCTACATAAACAAACTGGATGGCCATTACTGTCATAAATATGGTCATGAAATTATCTTTAGATGTCAAAAAAAGGTGAAAAGAGAAGAAAACCACGGAGAAAATACTTAACTCACCAAGAAATGTATGAAAACATGACCTTATGTATTCTATTTACTAAATTCTATAGCCTTTAGGCAAACATCACTTGTAATTCAGTACGACTCGCTTCTGACTTCATAGCAACACAGCGAAGGATGCTAAAACCATGGAAAAATTCCCTAACATTCAAAGTACATTCTCAGCCTCAACTAGAAGAGCTATCGGGGGTCTCAGGCCCCGTACAACAAGCGAATTCTTCTTTTGGTGAATTTCTAACTTTAAAGTACGAGCAAGCCCATTGACAGGGTGTGACCAAGGGCGTGGCCCAGCTACACACGGACCACTACTTGGCGAACAATCGTTTAGCAGGGGTGGCGTGGAGGAGGGTTCGATGTGCCTTGGCCCCTTTTGCTAAAATGATAAAGGCCTTTTCTTTAGGGGGGGCTCAGTCCCCTTACAGTGAGCGTTTGCTAGTATGGCGACTTCCTAACCTTGTAGTATGAATCGGCCCTTTCCTTCAGTGTTACGTAGATTTTGCATCGGTTCTGTATACCTTTTGTATCATCTCCTATACACTAAAATCTGAACAGGCTAGAATGAAATATTGGGTGTGATCATAGACATAGTCCATGAAATGGCTTAGATCACAGCCCCACTTGTTAACATACTAGGATGGCACCCATATCCTTTTGAATTTAATCAGCACATAACATTCTAAGCAGTCCTAGCACTCCAACCTTCATGTGCACAAGTATTTACGTAAGAATGAATTTTCCCGCGTCGAAATCAAAGAATGTAAACTGGCAGCCTACATTCAACGCACATGGCCACAAAGTTCATGAATTTCCCTCCAAAATATGCATGCTACTTCTGATAAGACTGTAGGAACCGATCTTTCTTAACATTTCCAAACAAAATTTCAATCCTTACAAACTCAGCATCTCCCAATGATAAGATTGACAAAGCTATTAAATTATTATCACGACTAATCAAATTTACCTTTTAATCTTAAACAGTTACCATGTTGACTAAAAACATGATTATAATCAATTGAAAATTTCCCCATAGGCGACTATGGTTACAACTGCTGAGTCAAGAGCCCTCAGCACGCGAAGCATGACAAACTTCATCGCCTGGAAAAAACTTACTCGTCAATTATAACTTAGTAGACCAAATTCAACACATACTTGCGTACAAAATGAAGCGGCTGCTGCGGAGAAAAAAACGGCACTGCGATGAAGATCGACGCGAAGAATGCACCAGAACTCTTCATCTGGATACTGCTTTTGAAAATAAAGGATTTGATGACATGGATAAGATGGATAAAGGAGATGTACTAATTCATTCGGAAGGTATCTACAGCTTTGCACGTTGGGGAACAACTGTTGACAGCACCGAAGATGGTATCCGAGTATATGGTACGAAACTGGATTTTTATAAATACACTGGACACGAGAATTTGCAGCCTAGCGATGACAGCCAAAAGAAGGCAAAACAAGACAAAAGACAGGGTGTGTTTAATGATATGTCGATAATAGAAAGAAATTGCAAAGAAGAACAACTGCTAGTTGAAATGCAAGTGGGAAGGCAGGGGTCCGATTTCGAAGACAGAGGAGAGAAGTATGGAAACGATGTAAACGCGAGAAAAGAAAGTAGTCGCGTTCGAAGCACGGCTAAATATTATTCGAAAGATATAGCCGAGGACGTTGCAAAAGACAACACCACATATCGTTGGAAAATCAAGCAACGTTCTGTCAAATTTTCTACAGCTATGAATCGGGATTTCGGAGCCGAAACGAAAACGCAGTCAAGAAAAGAAAGTAGTCACGCTAGAACGACGGCAAAATATTGGTGGGAAGATATAGCTGATGAAGTAGCAAAGAACAACAGCAGATATCCCTGGAAAACCAAGGAAAGTTCTGCTAAATTTTCTACAGCTCCAGATAGGAGCTTCGGGGCGAAAATGAAAAGAGCGTCAGGTGAAGGCAAACTAGGTAAGGCTATAAAAAACAAGTCTGAGAGAAAAGATTCTCAATTTTACCTACAGAAACTCGGCGGACAGATGGACAGGTGCATATCACTTCCAAACGTAGACAACTCAAAGAACATTATGAGTTATGCAAGCTACAACGCCAGCTTTGATGATACTTCATCGCTTTCTGATTTCTACATAGAGGATAGATCAATGGATAACCCAACCATTACTAAAACAGTAGACAGAATTACTGATAAAAAATTAGACAATCATTGTGGAGATACGATTAGCTCAGACGTTCCGTGGTCAGATTTACAACGTCAGCAAAGGGTAAGTGAGACGTTATTTTGGGGAAGCTTCGGGGTCATTCAAAAAGTACCTAGCGGTAGGGGGTGGGTGGGTATGTGCCACTTCTGTGACAAACTGTCATGAACAATATCGGGGTGTCAAACAACTTTTGCTATGTAACACCAAAAATTTAGTGCAATGTTTATAGTTTTCCACTTTTTTGATGAATACTGTTTAAAAATATTCAAATAAAGAAGGTCCCTAAGACCTTATGCAGCTTGAGTCCTGCATTATCCCCAATCATTGCTGAATATCAGCGATTTTGAGGCTTACTTTAATTCCCTTATAGAATACACTCTTTTACAAAATACGAGGCTGGTATTGTGGAGGGGGGGGGGGTTCATGCCAGAGTGTTACGTAACAAAGGCAGGGTATCAGCTCGAATGTGGCAAGCCGTTACATAGGGGGTGGGGGTGGGGTCAAAATGACAATTGCTTTCGTTAGGTACTTTTTGAATGACCCCTTCTAAGATTTGTTGTTGAACTACGAGGGAATTCGAATTCAGACTAAGAGGCTTGAGGAAAAGGTCATCTACATAATCAAATTCATATCACGTCCGCCTTATGAATATAAGCTGGAGAAATTGTCGTGACTGTCTAGGGTTGTCTAGCCACTATTGCAGCGAGAAGTGGTGTCCTCCAACTTTAAGTTAAGAGGCGAATGCTATTCGAGTTGAAAGCGTAAATGCAGCTGACGTTTCTGATATTTTTCACTCCAGCAGTCCTACTTAAGAGCACGCAAAAGAATGCGCCAATGATAAGAGAGTAAGCGCGCAAGGGAATATGTACACTAAGAGTAAAATCAAGCATCTAAGTAAGTAAGTAGGTACAGGGTCCAAACACATTCTGCCTAATATTTTTTCCTGACTACTTCTGACTTTTTTCTTGAAAATGAAGGTGTTTTTCCTAACTGCATATCAGAAATACAAAATATTTTTCCTGATCAACTGGTGTCACAAAAGATACGAGTGACTGACCCATCTTTTACTTTAACTAAACAATTGAGTACATTTGTCCAGTTTGGGTAATAAACGGAGGCTCTCTGCTCAACTGGAACAAAAAATATGACAAACTGTGTACTTTCCAGAGTTTTTTTTATTGAGTACCAAAGAATGCAGCTGCATGGATGATAAAAATCCCTTACTTTTTCCTGACTTTCTTCAAGTTTTAGTAAAATTTCCTGACTCTTCCTGACTTTTCCTGGCTGTCTTTAGAAACACAGTTTTTTTCCTTATTTTTCCTGACCGTATGAATCCTGTAGGTAGATAGACAGGCAAGAAAGTATGTACATAGCTAATTACTGTCGATCATTAAGCAAGAAGTCAGTGCAAAAGTACGGAAGAGAACAGGAAGTAAGTAAGTAAAATAAGCAAGCCAACAACTAAAAGGAGTTTACTACGGTGTCTCTAACAAACAGTCGGGTTTTCTATACCTACCAGCTGAAATTAACTGAACGTGAGAAAAGTGTATAATAATGCCACGACCTGCTTGTCGGCCACCAAGGCCATTTTGCACTTATACAATAATTGTAAACGAACTGACACGCTCCTTTCAATGTCCATTTGGGTGGAATTCGAAATGATAAGAATGGTATGATACCTGTTGTATGTTTAAAGCGTAGTTTATCCTTTGGTAAAAGGTTGGTGCGATCCGAATCCCGAGCGAAGCGTAAGCAGTAGCAAATAGACCAATACAACAGAACACAACAATTAGATATAATATATAAGTATGTACAGGTATAGATCGGCAGTAACAGCAACAACATTTTTGCATCCAAAAGTGAATCCCAATTTCTAATTCAACAATTGTTCTTAGTTCACGAAAATTCCAAAACTCCTATTGTAATTCCTTTCACAAAACTCCCATCTCCATGCTAAAAACTACGGTGGCCCAGACGGGTCACGACAAATTCAACTTCTTTCACGGCAAACTCACTTTGTTTCACGGCAAACTCACTTTGTTTCAAGGCAAACTCACTTTGTTTCACCGCAAACTCACTTTGTTTCATGGCAAACTCAATTTCTCTCACAGCAAACTCACTTTGTTTCATGGCAAATTCACTTTGTCTCACGGCAAACTAACTTTCTCTCACAGCAGACTCACTTTCTCTCATGGCAACTCAACTTCTTTCACCTGAAACTCACTTTGTTTCAAGGGAATCCCCTTGAAAGATCCGATTACTTCCTATACAAATACATTGTACTTGCTGTATAAAATGGAATCAACAGAGGGAGGACACTGATAAAAGGATACTTTTACATGGGCTTTGAATGGAAGGAGATTCTTTCCATTCTAAAAGAAAGGCAAAAAATCTCGTTAAGTTTATCTGGGCCGAAAAGGCACTTGAAAATACTTGGCCTAAAACGAAGAAACAGTTGATGAGTCCTTCGCTGCTGCACCCCAGTTGCATCAATTTCTCGCAGGTTGTTTTCTACAGCACGCTTGGGAACGATGGTTCCTTGCATTTTCAGACGATGCCAAACGATATCCAGCTAACGAGCCTGGACCATCCAAGATCAATCTTATTTGTCCCTTGAGTTCCTCTTCAGTCAGTTCACTGTTTCTTCGTTTAGGCCAAATATTTACATTTGTGTACTCATTTGTGTAGGAAGTAATCGTATCTTCCAAGGGGATTCCCTTGAAACAAAGTGAGTTTGCTGTGAAGGAAGTTGAGTTTGCCGTGAGAGGAAGTGAGTTTGCCGTGAGAGAAAGTGGGTTTGCCGTGAAACAAAGTGAGTCTGCCGTGAAACAAAGTAAGTTTGCCGTGAAAGAAGTTGAGTTTGCAATGACCCTTCCGGGCCACCGTAAAAACCCTCCATCTTTCCCTCTTCGTTCCTAGGCAACAACGAATATAGCCAACCACACTACATATTACTATGTCAATTGTCATCTAAATGTTAAAAGAACAAACAAAACAATGCATTAGCAACAACACAACATACCCGCATCACTAAGTAATTGATGAATTCATCAAATACCCATACGCTCTTGGCTTTATTCAATATTCCAAAACAATGTGGTTAAGAGGAGATGAACTGGATATTGCAACAAGGAAGGACAGAAAATGGACAATGGAAAGAAGAGCTATGTAAGTGATCGACTGAAGGAGGCATAGGGAAAATTTATCTTAAGCTTGCAAGACATACTGTAAATAACACATGCTAATACTATAGAGTATGCCGTTTCCACGAGAGGTTGTGAAAGATGAAAGAACTCTATCCCAAAGAATATACTATTAGAAATGCTAAAGGAATGTATGGAACAGTGGTTCCCAAACTATTCCAATGATTTAAAATAGCGGTCCGCTGCAGCATACTTTTGAAATCAAGGTCCCTCCCCTAGAGGGATGAATACTCGGATGAATATATATCAGGATTCACAATATGTATAATATCCTGAAATCCTTAGGCCCACCTTGACTCGGATGCGAAGTGATCGTTCCCAGCCTTAATCTGAATGCAGGGCTTTTTAACGCGCATTTCGACGCAAAATGCGCCATTCTGAAACTCTAGGTGCAGTTCTAGAGCGAGATCTGTGCAGACTACATTGCAAACCTATTAAAGAAGATTCTATTCAAAACTAGAGTGCTGTTTATACATCTTCATTTCAAATAACTATAGCTGCAAAACATGATACACTTGAAAGCTCCCGATTTTGAGCCCCATGGGGCTTATTCGAGGGAGGGGCTTATTCGAGGGGGAGCTAATTCGAGAATTTACGGTATCTTAGCATAATGACCGCAGACCAGATAAGTGAAGCTCGAACGTGTTGTCATTTAAAGAAAACTCAAATAGACACAAAATCTAACCCTTGATGAAGCATGAGCCTTGCATTGTTTTTAGATTATTCATAAACGATTCTGAGCCTTAATATTCTTATAGGCCATATTCTTATAAGAGAGCGTGTAATGTCAGTGGCTACTCGTCATGTGTATGTTGTTTATGCTTATCGGAGAATCAAGGGCTATTCCTCAATGAAGTAGCCACTAGAATAATACGCAGCTCTAAATGTTCCTCAAAAAAGAAATCTGTCTGAACGTCATGCTATTTGCCGACGTTCAGACATGAGCAATGAGTTCACATACGAAATCCAACATCCGAAGGTAAGTGGAATTGGGCCTCTGGAATGTCCATAAAAACAAGCAGCTTTTCCATGAAGAGCTGTTTCTTTATATAGAATATACTGGAATATAACGATGAAAGTAGTTTAGCGAATTTCCATAAATACGCCTATGAATCTTCCCATTTGTCCAGAAACCAGATACCCACGCCCGCCGAGAGCTGCTTTTGGGGACCTAGTTAAAGGATCACCGAATAATCACTTTCAAAATCTCGGGGGTCCTGTCATCTTCGGCTCTTGGGGAAATCTGTCCCTGCTTTTTCTCGGCATCCCTGCTGACAGTTATTATTATTATTACAAATGTTTAGGGAGGGTAGCCCTTCAGCCGTAGCTGCTTTTCAAGGGACCCTCCATCTAAATATACTACAAAATATGAATAAAATCCTACATAACATAACATAACAATAATGGCAACGTCCAGGAAATGTCCGTATGATGCAAACAAAGTAAGGTGTAAATTCTGCGGCCGTCTGGGTGAATCTGAGGGTCTATTTCCGGAAGATCTTCAGCGCAGAGCATCAAGTCGGAAATATCTTGGCACAAAATTTTGGCGTAGAACTAGGCTGCAAGATATTTAGCGCAGCGATCGTTGATGTTGCCACAACCAAGTGACATTTTGTAAACTTAATCATTAACTTAACCCTCTTTCTGCATACAATTCAAACCCTTTGTGTCCTACTCAAGACGCTTTTGGCTTAGATGAGGCTGCGTAATTTATGCTTGTGGCGTAGAAAATATTGCGGACGAGAAAATCTTTGGCGCACGCCGAACGTCAGATTCACCTGGTGCGGTAGCTATACAGCTGCCATGATGCATCACGAAACACACTACACAATCTATTAATGATATAGTTAAACAAAACCAATATAATTTAAAAATTTCTAATTGATTGCCAGAGAGATGTTGAGAAGACATGCACAGCTTCAAGTGGCAACACTCAGACTTGTGCAAGAGTCGAAGAGCGTAAATGTAACCTGACAGAAGGTGTGCAAACGCACCACGAAAAACAGCAAACTGCAGGAGCCGAAAGAGCAAATACAGGTGCAGAGAAGGGCAAGAATGGCCTCGATCAAAGCAAACAAAATAGCTGCAAAAGTGAATGTGATTCTCATGGCAACGATGGCAATGAATTACAACCGGAGGGCTGCACTACATCGGACGAGATGACATTTGACAACAAAAGTACGCATACTTTAAATAGACCGTTTCATGCGAGCAGAAAGTCAATGCAACAAAATGACGCATCTCACGAATGTATGGGGGGAGACAAGATTGTTTGTGGCTGCATATCACAGCACAGTAAACCACCTGCAAATATGGAGAAAATGCCGTGCACCTGCCAGTATAAGTCAGAGTCCGAATACACTTATAAAGTAGATCAGAAACTGAGTGGAATAACTAATCAAGCCAAACAGGACATGAACAACAACAATTCAAGGAAACAAAGGCTTTTGGGGAGGCCTGCTAATACATTAGATAACTGTGAGCACACTGCTGTTCAAATACACCATGCAGAGAAGCGCTTGTATAGTACACACCAAACTAGCTCGGAATCTGGAAGAACAACATTTGATACTGATAATATTAGCTGTAACGAGGTGAACGACACGTGGTCATTGATACCATCAACTGTGCAGCATACAGAAGCAAGAGATGCACGACATGGAGATGCTGATCTCGAGGCAAGAAGCATCATAGATGTATCAACACCTGGAGTGACCATTACAGAGTTAGTAGATGAAGTTGAAGATCGTCCATCGACAGTTGAGAGCACCGCTAAAAGGAGGGTAAACATGCAGGAAATCGAGCTGAGCTTAGGGGAACGGCGTGTATCTTTTCAGGAGGTGAACACAGCTCGTGATAATGTGGAAGTCGGTCTTAGAGGAAAGAGGCCGGCATCAAGGAATGCAGCTACACTAGATAGGTTATCTGGATTACTCCGGGAACTAAACCGCAAACGAAAACGAGTGATACCTTCCAGGCATACAAAACGTGCTAGCTGTGCTATAAGTGACGAAAGAAAGTCTTCGGAGACGTGTATTGAAATGGTCGATTTGGCAGGAAAAAGCACTACAGTTGGTTCTGATCAGACGACAAATTATGTGAAAGAAACGAAAATCGACATAGAGGAAGGTGATGTTCCGCTGGGTAGTACCTTCATACTCGAGGGTGCGAAAGAAGCTGCAGAACAGCTGAGTAGTAATAATGAGAGATTGAAAAAAGAAATGCTTACTGAAAAATCAAGACTTGAGAATCTTCTTCATAATGCAGCACTATCCCATAGGAAAAAATATACTATTATCTTGGTATTGTGGGCAATAGAAGCTGACTTGCCGAATGAATTTTTTGATTGCTTGCAGAAATCGAAAATGCTTAATGCACTCCTAGCTGAACAGCTTGATGAGGGCAGGGAATTGATCTTGGACAACATGTACTCTTTGCGGAATCAAGAGCAGTCAACGATATCTCCTACAGAGGATAATAACTGATAGAAGACAATTTAGACCAGCCGTGTTCATAGATCTTTGACAACAAAGCCAAAAGCTCTACAATTGATAATGCATCCCGACCTAGAATCCAAATTAGTTCTAAGCTTACCTTAAAAGTTACCTGAAAAGTTACCTGTTCAAAACAGCCGCGGTGAAATTAAAGCATGAACTCTTAAGAGCTATGCTAGGTGTGCTAGGCAAAATAACTCAAAGGTACTAATAAGCAGTGATGGAAAGCGATGAACATGCTGGTCATGTTTCTAAACCAAAACCATAAAGTGTAGCATGACTAGAGATATAAATTAGATCACAACGCTACTAATCGTTCTATTTACAACAAGCGGCCTTAAAATGATAACAAAAATAGCTACCTGTAGTAAACAATAAAAAATGAATACCACGAAAAACCTAGCAAATCAAGGCTCTGTAAAAATAATTCGCAGAAGATTGTGGTTATATAACTTATGCAGTGACGGTTTGATCTGTTAATCTGTTAATCTGAAATCAGTCAATCTGTGCATCAAACATTTTAAGTTCCACCATCATCATTGCAAAAATAGAAAACTGTCCGTGCAGTTGTCACCCCCATCTCTAGATTTGATGTCATCCTAAACAGGCTAGTCTTCTGATTTCTCCAGCAAACTTCTGCTAGTAAGCAAGTTCCGGCAAAAGTTTAAATTATAACTTACAGAACATAACGATGTATGATAAGCAGGATCTATAATGTTCTCAGAGTACAATGAAGTAAATATACTGGAACTGAATAAGGCAGTGCATGTTTGGGATCTTTCCAACTTTCATAATTTTATGACATTATACCTTGAGTATCATACTTTCTTATATTATGTTCTCTCGCGAATTTAGTTTATACAACTCTAAGGTATACACAGTTAAATTGTGCTAGAATTCAATGTTTCAGATATTTGATACAAACCATTAACTTTGAAAAAGATTGTGTAATCAATTCGATAGGAAAATCCACAAATTTTGCTATCTTCAGGTGTATTTTTATAGACTCTCACTCAAACAGCAACATAACGAGTTAAAAATCCACAGTGAAGCACATATTGAGGACTCTAAGCAACGTCACACTGCATGTAACCTACATGAAGTGTGACTGTAGGGAACCAGAATTGATCTGATAATGCAGAAGTACTAATGCAAGCCAATGCCCTCTTACTTTAAAGAAATCTTCTTACTTAAAGTTGCATGAACAAGCATGATTACAAACGACTAGAGCAAAATTACAGCAAACGTTTTTACTACAATTGGATACACAAGAATAGGCTGACCTGTCTTCCCCTATGTTCACATGAAAGGATTTTCTATTTTAATGTGTGTGCGTGCGTGTGCGTGCACGTGTGCGTGAGCGTGTGCATGGGCGAGAGTGTGCATGTGCGAGTGTGAGCGTGTGTGTGAGCGTGTGTGTGTGACAACTTGGAACTTAATCTGCTCACGATAGGATAAAAAAGAAATGGCCCTGTCAGTTTGGCCTGAAGAGCCCGCAAGAACGGGTGAATCACCGGGAAATTAAAAAAATGCAGGAAATTGTTTATCAAAAGAAAGGCTACGAGAAATAATAGAAATTGAATTCAGTAATTGTCGTTCTTTGGAGGCTTTGAATGATTGCATCGTTCAACGAATTACCTTGATTTCTCCTCTTCATTAAATAAGAAACCAACTATTCAAGATAGACTTAACAAAATAAATCACCATTCTATTTATGGTAAATTTCTCCTAGTGCAGTAAAAACCCGTCCTTAGAAATTCTGTAATGTCAGCATCAAGAGCCTCTAGAAACATCCTACGAAAATCCCAACAGTTCAGCGAAAAACAGAAGCACTTTATGCTACATTAATTATTAATACTACAATGATACACCACGTTAACTTTAAACAGTGTATTATCAGCTTGTCTGCTAATATAACAGAACTAAGGTCTTAACTAAAAGGAACATAACTGAATAGAGTGGATAGACACAAAGCAGTATTCGGCTGCTCAAAAAGTCAAGAATGTTCAGTACTGGATTTTTAAGGCCTAAGAAAGTTGATGATAAGTTGATACACATTTTGAAATTCCAATTTTCACGCAAGTTCATCATCTCGTTTGCTTAATTTGCAAAGATTTCCTATGAAAATCTATGTATTTCAGTGTTGTGCTTGGGTAGTTCCTGCCTGTGTCTGTCTGTCTGTCTGTCTGTCTGTCTGTCTGTCTGCCTGTCTGTCTGTCTGTCTGTCTGTCTGACTGTCTGTCTGACTGACTGTCTGTTTGTCTGTCTTTCTGTCTGTCTGACTGTATGTCTGTCTTTCTGTCTGTCTGACTGTCTGTTTGTCTGTCTGTCTTTCTGTCTGTATGTCTATCTGTCTGACTGTCTGTCGGCCTGTGTAACCCTGCAGTGTTACACAAACTTAAATATTCTCACTAAGAACATCCGAAGAAAGTTTCAGAACTGAAATTATGAAAAAGCTCAGAAGTTTCAACTCTGGCCGAAAAAAAGCTGCAGTGTTGTATCTTTGCGATTGCTGAATCCGGTGAGTATTCAAAAAAAGCAAGGGCACCTATTAAAAACGATACTTAGATTTAAGACTGCGCAAAACTTCTAGGAGATAGAATATTATCAAAGGAAGTCAAGGAAAGATCAGGTCGCACAGAGTCACAAACGCCCAATGAAGGATGTATTTCTTTGAAAAAGCGCCCACCAGCGAAAAAGCGCCCCATGCACAAAGTACATGCAAGCCCTAGACGCAAGTCGGAACAAACTGTTCAAAGCAATGTTCAGAAGCAATACGTTGAGTGGCTAACATCGACTGGTACTAACCATTTTTATGGCACTAAACTTGCCGCTACAATTAAGGAACTATTAAGAAATCTTTAGTACTACAATATAATCATTGAAGGTTCAAAAAAAGGACCATTTAAAACCAGGCCTGAGCTAGGTTTCTTATAAAATAAAAAGCACATAATCGAGAAATTTCGGTGTTCTGGCTATATTTTGGGCGTTCAGTTGATTACAGACCACCAACTTTAAAATTTGAAAGAATACGGACCACCAACTTTAAGATGTGAAAGAAGTAATGGTACCTTGTGACCCTAATTCATGACTAATGCAATCTGCATGTTCTTGCCGAATTGGCAGTTAGAACTTGTCTAGAATTCTTATATTGGTCTTAGTGAACATTAGTACCATTGCTATTTGCAACCCATATGAATTAATACTAGGAATAGGAGAAGATTTAAGAGCATTTCTGACTAAAGTCTGACATTGGGTAAATTTCTCAGAAGGCAAAACAAAATATGATTCCGTGCATTAAATTCTGAAGAATAATTATACTGACAGTTAATTGAACATTCATATAGCATTCTATTGAACTGTTTAGCATTCAATAGTAATACGTTGTACTAAAAGCGGCAATAGTAAGATGCCTGAAAGCTTAGAAAGTTAAAATCGATTATAAAAAGGCAAGTTCATTGCTCAGACGATATGAAAGAAAATACCTACTCTTTACAAAGTCATTGAGGGTTACAAGAAGCCAGGACGTATGGATTGGTGTACCCATAGTATAAATGATATACTCATATCTAACATATTTTCCAGTTCCCACGGTATGTACTATTTAGTTCATGACCATCAAACCACGAAGCTGAAGACGACAATACGTGAAAAAGCTAATTGTCAGGGGTAAGGATTGGAATCCTCACGCACTATATTGGGAAAATGGAAGAAAACAATTACTTCAAAAATATCAGATGTTGTTCTCTGAGCTTTCAAACGTAAGTAGTTCACATTCTACGTATCAGTAGTCCTGAAGCATAGCCACCAAATGTTTGAGAGCTCTGTCAGGTCTATTTTCTCCCAACCTAATTGACCAATCACTATGCAGGATTCTGACCACACATATTAAGACTAGGCCCATTTTGCATGATGATTGATCAGTTAGGTTGGGAGAAAATAGACTTTATCGGAGTTCACAAACATTTGGCAGTTATGCTTAGCCCTGAGATATTACTCTCTAGTTCATTTTTTAGTATGTAATGTCAGGGAAAGGCCATGAGGCCTATAACAAAGCCCGACACAGGAAGAACGAAATGGTAAGTAGATAGAGAGATAACATAAAGTGTGTTGCTGCTAGATTTGAAACAACACAAGTTGTAGGGCTCGGGGAATAAAGTAGAAGGCAAAGCGTTCCATAGTTGACCAAGTTCTTGGAATAAGAGATGATTTTTGGGCAACAGTTCGTGGATTTGGTAGCATAACTTGGAAAGGGTGTGATTGGGCAGAGCTTCTGGCGGTTGGAACACGTCTGCAACGTGTAGAAAATGGAGAGCTGTAACCAGACGACGATGAGAGGAGATTGCAGAGATTTAGTGAGGTGTGGATTATCCATTGATGGGACTGGCTTTGGATTGGACTTTGCCCAAAAAAATCCATGCCTATGAAAAGCTACACAGCTAACTCAGAGTAATTATCTTCAAAGCAAACGTTTGCTTTAGCAATAGAAATGCAGTGCTTCAACTCTATACATTTGAAAGGATTATTTACATATGTTGGCTTCAAAATAATCAAATTTACTGCCTTCTTCAGCTGTGTAGACAGAGCTGAGCATACTGGTATGGCTTGGCATTCGTATTAACATCTTTGAGAGAAGAAGTGCTCGGTGCCAAATCTGATTAGTGAGGATGCACTCGGATATATGATTTATCAATGCAAATACGCATAATCCAAAACTTTCCCTCCTGTTTCACGGCTATGATACCCAATTTACTAAGTAAAGAAAGGATATTAGACATACAAGCAAACCAATACGCCACTGGCCAAACGTCGTCTGATCGGTAGTAAAGTGGTGATCGCCATCCATGCTCCGAGATATTGCACCATTACAGGCTTTTCTCATTGGGTGCTGCTAGCACATTTCCTCTACCACACCCTGAAGCACCAACACCCATTGCTCTACAAGCCACCCTGCAATTATGATCCCCACCTCCGAGTTTAAGTGGGGAACTTCCCTTCCTTTTATGTCACTTCTTCAAAACTTGACAGCATTTACAAGGTTGCCATCTACAACATTCATTGAGTCTCCTACCTCAGTACAACTGGATTCACATAGACAAAAACCTCAAGCCATTGTCTTTCAATCCCCCAACCACTTGGACATGACAGTCAACGCATGAAAATGAAGCTGCAATATAGGAGTCAAACTATTTGGATCCGCATATAGCTATCTTTTCCCGTCCACCCTTTGGTAACCGTTCGGTGTTTCATACTCTGGAGAACGCAAGAGAAAAAGTACCTACAGTATGCAAAACTCTTTCCATATTTTTTTGCAAAATTACAATTCTGTTGCATTAACTTTGCGAATAAATCTTGCTTTGATACCAATGCGCATGTATAGCATAGTTATTAAGTAAAGTTTACCATACTCTTCACTATTAAAATTCTAAGCATTATTACATGATTACATCATCATTAACATTATTTACATCAGCTCTATAAGCTGGTAATGCTATTTGGATTCCTCTATGGCACTAGACGCAAGATATATCACCATGGAAACATTTAATGTTTAACAAATTTTGGAAGGTGTTTAGATGAATCCATGAACAGGTTCTTACTTGTCGTGTATGATTCCATGAACTATATAGGTATGACATATGTAAATTAAATATGTTTTAAGAATACACACACACACACACACGCTTGCACATACATACACACGACGCGCACGCGCGCACACCCACACACCTCCACACACCCCCACACCCCCCCACACACACACACACACACATATATATATACATATTCTATATATTCTGCTCTACTTCACGGTATCGAGCACTGTATTGGAAGAACTAATTACTTTTCATTTATCGTTATATATATACATATATATATATATACATATATATATATATATATATATATATATATATATATATATATATATATATATATATATATATATATATATATATATATATATATATATATATATATATATATATATATATATATATATACATATATATATATATTGAAACATATTTAAACAGCACTTTGAAATCATATCTACATATACTTATTACAAATGTTCTCCATTTAAAAGGTACTTCAAAATCCAGCCGAGTTTCCAAAATATTGCATTATATTTACTGCTCCAAAATTTGCAGTAGTTAAACACAAAATCTTGTTGAAAAAGTATATAAAAGTCTAGTTCACAGAACGCCAATCCTAGTATTCAAGAGGAAATGCTTTGTAAGTATTATGTATAGAAGACAAAAAGAGAAAAAGAAATGTGCAGATGCATTGCTAGGAGAACACACGAACAGCTATACCGAAGACGAAGCATAACTGGTAGAACATTGAGGGATATGAAATTGAATTCGGTTTTCCTTCAATTACTTTCTAACTATGTATAATATATCTTTTATGTTATTTCATTTCCTATGGGCTTGTGAAGGATTTGAAGTGTAAATATTGCTATGATGAAAAGCACACAAACGCACAAGCCAGGAAACAAATAAAGAAAACTTTAACAAACAAGCGAACTGAAACGACCATAATCAGTATTTACAATTTCATATGGCCGGAATCTTTACAAAAAACATAGCAAATCCGCGCAAGATTTCTTGAAATTAGTCAAAATTAATTTCACAGACAGCGAGGTAATATTTTAATAGCTGCTCTTACAATAAGAAGTTCTACAGACTCAAAAACGGGATTACCCTCAAAGCACAGAACTCAAGGAAAGTTTATTTGAATAAATCAGCTTCAAATATTCTCTTCAAATGCATGGTGGCTGTAGTGACATTGGACAGGAATGATTATGATAGTGTAGCAAACTGATACGTTGACATAATTTCTTCGCGTGATGACGTGATGGAAACTTCAATATTCTGTGGTGCATAACAGTCAATGCCGAAGGCAAATCGGTAGCAATAGGGTAGCAGTACGCACGAATGATCAGCACCATGATACCTTACAAGGGAGTTGTACTGGTAAGGGAGAAGGGAAAGTCGCCAAATTCCTTAAAGAGGGAGGGAGAAATTAACTACTATGTAAGGGAAAAGGGCGATTGAGGTTCCTATGCCAACCCTATTTAGAAATTAGTACTCTTCTTGTCATGTTTGAAACTTATTCATCTAAGTCTATTAGTATTTAAAACATTACTGCCAAACTTACCCTTAAAAATCACAATAGTTATTTTTATTACTACCATCAGGAATATTCGGCAAATCATGTGAGCCTTTTATTGATAAGTGTAAGGACTTTCGCTTTGAAAAATAGCACAAACTCTACAGTAAGAAAACTAACAACTATTATCAACCGATCAACCTGTTATATATTCTGCAGGCGTAACAAGCCTTGGACTAACCCTGACCTACTAATATACTACTCACTTGCAATAGCCTTGTATATCGTCCATAAATGTACTCCCTTGTTCAATGATGGATTTCGTATCGTTTATTTTTACTGGTATTATTATTTCCATTAATTTCAATGAATGCACAAAGTTTGCCAAATACAAGTTACCTAATAGTAGTCAGATCTGTATACTAAATATTATATCAGATATCGGAAGTTTAATAACATTTTTGGTAGGTTTTAATAGCTTACATAAATGGCTAACTGGCACAGAACTTTTACCACAAATCCACAGCAAATAGAGTAAAATAATATACTTTTCACAATTCAATTCATTTATGGATCTACTGAACTCTGGAAGTGAGTACTTACTTTAGCCTTATACGCCAAATTTTATAAGGAACCTAGCCCGAGGCCTACTTCCAAAAGCTCCCTATTTTTGGACCTCTTATAAGAAAAATGTAGTACTAAAAGCTCCTTAGCAGTTTCTTAACTTTCAGCGCACAATTAGTGCCATAAAAATGGCACAGACACATGTATAACAGTGAAATCCTGAATTTTGCCTTACAGTTTGGCTGTAACGTACGGTCAATGAAAAATTAAGGATTTAACAAAAACAAAGCAAACAATCTATGCGGGTTTCAGCTGCAAAAGAATGAAACCAGCTTCCCTGATTCTTGATTGCATGGTGTTTTAAAAATGCTTGAAATTGAAAAGTTCCTTAGGGAATCTTCCTTAAGTAGTATAGGCTATTTGAATATTTCGGCATTTTACATTTAGGCCACTTATAAAATGGTTACCTATAAAAAAGCGCGTATACATATAAAGTACTGTAATTACTCCGACTGACCCTCGCTGAAAGCCACTCATAAATAAGCTCCTGTGCAGGTGCGTCAAACTTTTAATAAGTCCACCCTCTCGAACAAGTCCCTATAACAGAAGATCATTAACATTTTTCTACAGACTGATGCTTATATCTAGCCTGCTCTCGTAATATAGTAGAGAAAAAAATAACTTTGACGATATGTTTTCTATTGCCGTACTTATCACTAAAGTATATACGCCGCTCATCGAATAAGCCCTCTTCTTGAATAAGGGCCCATCCAAAAGCATAGAAAATAAATAGGTACCCAGGGAGATAAATCGAGGAGTTATTGTACAAGGGACAACGGCTGTATACAAATTACACTGAAATTTATAAGACCAGAACATCTTCCCTTGTCTTCCCTACAGCATTCTATACCTATATGTTATCTATTGATGCAGTAATAACTGGAAATATTATTGCTTGAAGTTACATAACCAGTATCCAGTAGATATTCTCCTCTGACACTTTTCAGGGCAAATAAAAGCACAGGTTATCACTCAACGCAACAACACAACAACATATATACCCTTCTTTCTAGAATCCAATGGCCTTCCCTTATACCAGCATATGATGTCACAGGCTGCCCTAACACCAGGCTACAAAATGTTCATAGACGAAATTTCATAAATAATTGCTGATCAATTCAGTTATATGGCTCTACAAGTTTATTAGCTAACAAAACAGGTTACGATAAGGGAAGATGTCTGGTAGTAAAGCACGCTCCTCCGCAGAAGATACAAAGTCCGAAAAGCTATTCAATCCTTCAAATTCATGCAGAATTTATAGGCCTATAACAGTATTGCCGGCTATATCCAAAATTTACGAAAGAACATTTTCTGGTCAAATTGCTCATTACATGGAAAATGTCTTGTCTCCATATCTGTGCGCGTATCGTAAAGGCTATAACACCCAACATGCACTCCTTAGATTGATTGAAAAATGCAGATCTTTCCTAGATATGAAAGGGTTCGCAGGTGCAATTCTAATGGACCTTTCGAAGGCGTTTGATTGTCTGAATCACGAACTACTCATTGCAAAGCTTGAAGCTTACGGTTTCAGTAGATCTGCCCTAAAACTGGTTTATGATTATCTTTCGAATAGGAAACAGCGAGTTAAGGTCAATGGGTCATTCAGTTCCTGGCAGGAATCAATTAAAGGTGTACCGCAAGGCTCTGTTTTGGGACCCCTCTTATTTAATGTATTTATAAATGACCTTTTCTTTTTGGTGGAAGAGACTGACATTTGCAACTATGCTGATGACACGACTATCTATGTGTGCGGTCATGAACTAGAACATATTGTATCTAGCCTTGAAACAGACGCTCAGAAGCTCTCTAAGTGGTTTCTTGATAACTGTATGAAACTGAATCATGACAAATGTCATCTTTTGATTTTTGGGGAAAAAAACACTGACGTATCAGTGCAGATTGGTGCAACAACAATAACAGAATCTGGTGAAGAAAAACTTTTAGGTGTAACGCTGGACAAGAAGCTAGATTTCAAGAACCACGTAAACACACTTTGTAAAAAAGCTGGACAAAAACTGCATGCACTTGCACGTATTTCAAACTATATGGATGTTGAGAAACTGAGGACTATGATGAATGCGTTCGTTCTTTCTCAGTTTAGCTACTGTCCTCTTGTTTGGATGTTTCATGATAGGTCGGTTGATAAGAAAATAAACAAAATCCACGAAAGAGCTTTGAGAATCGCATACAAAGATAGTCGTTCAAATTTTGAGGAATTATTGACGAAAGCAAATGCAGTGTCCATTCACCACAAGAATTTACAGTTGCTTGCTACTGAAATTTTTAAAACTCAAAGGAATCTCAATCCAAGATTCATGAATCAAATCTTTGTGGAGAAAGATACTCCATACACCCTTCGTGGTGGCAGAAATATTTTGGCACCAAAACCAAACACCACAGGGTATGGTATCGAAAATGCACGTTTTCTTGGAGCGAAGATATGGCATACAATGCCATCTTCCTTAAAAGAGTCCCAGACATTGAACAGTTTCAAAAAAGACATTAAAAACCATCAGTTTGATTGCAACTGTAGACTTTGCAAACGATTTGTTAAAAACTTAGGATTTTTATGATGATTGTAACTAATATCCTCTTTATAGATAGATTTGTTATAAACATGTATTTAAGTTTGGTTGGCATTAATTAGCTAAGTAATTAGCTAGACGAGAAGCCAACGTTAAATAAAGAAATTATTATTATAGAAGCACTTTTTGGTGCGCACTTGTTTTTCCCCGGAATATTAATAAAAAATGATAGGTGCCAGCTTAGGTTACGCAACAAAGCAAATATTATACAAACAACTGTTTTGTTTATCTTCAATTCAAAATCTAAATAGTTGTTAGTGAGCTAATTTGGTTGCATTGATTAAAAAGTACATAATACTACCTGTCTGGAATTGCTGTTAACAACTGGCCCATATAAATCTGCCAACAGAGACAACTCTTGTAATTATACTCCCGAGCACCTGTACGTTTCGCAACCAAAGAGAATGGCAGATCATTCGGATGTTTTATGTTCCGAACTGTTTCTGAAAAATCGGAATTTTTCTCTTTGCAGCCACACAGCCAAGAGGCCGAATGGGAGTCTAGTAACCTGAAGGTTAATGAACCGGATTCAATACTAAAAGGAACTATACAGTCTCAGAGCAACCTGTAACCCGTGTGCTGTGATGAGACTCCTCCATGTATAATGCATGCTTTCAGTTAATTTATTTTCACCACTTAACTGCTAATATATAATTGATCATAAGTTACCCAAATTTATAAAACGGCTGTCATTACAAGCCGCAGCAAATGGTTTCATAAAACACGCCTAAGATTGCAGTCCGCACCCACAAAACCAAGCAAAGAGATACTTGGCAAAATGAACGGAATCATCAACATAATCCTGAAATATGTCTTCCTAACATTCTGTATTAAGAACGTCGGCTTTCAGATAGTAGGGAAGCTTGGCATGGGACTCAAACATACTGTTTTGATGCATTAGCGCCTTCGATACGCTAATGCAAGCTGACTTCGTTCATAAGTCACCCTTGTCTAAGAGCTGTTTCTCATAATAACTAGTGTAGAACGCGCCAAAAATAAGACCAGGCTTATAATGGAAAAAGGCGATGTATACTGTTGTAAAACACATCTCACTTACAAACGGTATAGAAACCACCGCCAGGTATTATATTATTCCACATTGAAATAACGTATTTAAAATTCTCGATGATGAGGGACGGTAGCCTCGGTTACGATCTAATCTCAATACATTTAAAATAATATAGTTACAGAAGAGCCCGCATTGAAATCTGATATCGCATGAAGTCATATTTAGCTGTTCATACTGTTATGATTTCTCTTATCACGTTCAATGTGTGCTGTAGAATAACTTGTATCTATATATGAATCTTCATTGAACAAAAAAAGTATTATTTGTGACATCAGCATTTGCAAATTCTTCAATTTTCCTTGCTTAACGCAGGAGTCATGCCAAGTCATACATAAGTACTTGACTTAAATAATCGATCCACTATAATCACCTGAGAAATCGTTTGGCAACTCAGTGATTTAGCAAACTGAGACAAAAATAAGCCGTGAGATTGTTGTAGAAAATTACAAGAGCCAATACTGATCATATATTAATGTCAGTGTCAGAATGATCTGATCTCATGAAATGATCAAAAAAGCGCCCCTTCCCAAAAAGTTTTCAAGATCACACTTCGTCCATGATAGCTATTATTTCAATTCTATCCTACCTTAATTCAGTTTATTTATATTTATTCGTAATTTGCAGGTCACGTTTATAATAGATTTATTAGTTTATTTGTACTTTTTTCTCTTTTTTGATTTAGTTATTACGCTTTAAACAGAGCCAGTAAAACAGTATTATAACTGAATTTATACACTGCATAAATATGTAAAAATGAAATCAATGAGATTTGCATGATATAATGATCAGCAAATGGAGTATGTGACTGATGATTCATATTAACTTTATAGCGCACTGCTTGAGAATATAATGTGCGCCCTTCATTCAATAAATCACTAAGAAAACCGATATTGGTTGGTAGTATTTCGCGTCGATTGTTTAGCTAACTGTATCGCTCAAAAGACCTTTCTCCTAATGACGTCACACCCATGCATAGTCGCAATGCACCCTGGTAGTAGTAGTAAAAACTTTCTAAAGTAACCATAGCAGACATTCCTGGACTATTATTGCCACGGCCTATGAGACAACGATTTCAAGTCCATGATAGGCCACAGAATGTGCTTAGAACATTTTGAAGGTGGCTGCAAAACATACTTAAACAACGTCCAACGATCACTTCAAAAACTCAAAAGGAAGTACAGCCAAGGCCTAGAACTACTAGCAGTACTACAAAGGCCAGAAATAGAGAAGACCTATCGTTATGGTCGATCTATTAAGTAGCTTCTATTGGTTGATTGTGTCAGTCGATCGTTTCGGTTGTTTTCTCAGTTGATTGTATCGACTGATTGTTACGATCAATTATTTCAGTCGATTTTTCAATGATAGGCAGCATGCTTGCTACAATACAGCTATCCCGCTACATAACTGTATGACTAACTAAAGTGATTGACACTTTTGCTTGATTTTTGGCGGGTCGTTCTCGATTAACATATTGATTATGTAACTACCCTTAAGCACTAAGATGGTAGAGGATCCTCTGATATTGTAAATGAAATCTCAAATTCTAGTTTCAGCCTTAAAGCCTGGTCCCCACTCCTCTTAATTCAAGTAAGAACCTGGGACATCGGGACATGAGCTGTCAAATAGATCTTATTTCTATTTGACGAAGAAGACGGCGCCTTCGAACTTCAAGATCCGAATAAAGTGGAAGTGCGTCTTAAGAAAGGCCGAAATAATACGCAAATGCAACAAAATGTAAAATATACCTAAAGATATCCACGGTGTAGTAAAAAAATAGTAGAATAACTAGTAGCTCAATAACATCGATCTTTCACAAGGCCTACTCTAAAATCCATCAAACTCAAAATGAGACTAAGCTACGTTTATTGGATCTATATTGTCTCTATTGTTTAGAGTGGACAACAACGACAGGGTATGCTAGATACGCAAATCATGGTACAGCAAATGAAACGCAAAAACAAAAGGTAACCATGGAAGATTGTGCTTCTTTGTCTTATAACAGAGCCTTTCTACCCTAGATGTTTCGTTAAAGCAGTTTGATCTCGAATATTACAGACACCAATCGGTCCTACCAGTGCCAATCAACACAACTACAGTACTTTAGAACACCCTCTAATCCAGCTTGATCAAGTTCAATCTAATTTGATTCCTTTTCATCCCTTTCGATATCGCTCGATCCTATTTCATCCAGAACGATTCCACTAGATTCGTTGGATTACGCTCAATCAAGCTCGACCCCGTTGGATCCCATTCAATCCAATTCGATCCCATTCGATCCCTTTTTATCCCTCTCCATCCAGTTTGGTCCCATTTGCTTCAGTTTGATGGCGTTCGACCGTGTTCGATACAGTTCGATCCCATTCGATCTAGTTTCATCACGATAGATCCCATTCCATGATTCAATCTTATTCTACTCGTTGCCATACCATTTATAACGTTTAAAAGCTTATAGGTTGAGGTTAAAGCAGCTCCTCGGGGTCCCTAAATCTTTGAAACCATATAGGTGCCCTTCAGAAGTTCTTTGAGCGAACATGCTTTTCGTTTATTGATGTAAAAAGATATTTAATAAGCCGAAATCCACGTTCACGTCCTATTGCTTCTTCTATGCCTTATCGATAAGAGTCTTCATTCGTTATTTTGTCTAGACTTAGGAAAAAACTTCTAATATGAAAAGGCCCCCAAACTAAATATTTCTAAGGGCTCCAATCCCTTCTAGTACACCAATGACGTTTGATATCTTAACATTCAAACTGTCTTCCGTATGGAAGACGAGATTAAATCAATATAGCATCGAGAAAGAAGTTGTGAGAGCGCTTGAATCCCCAAACAGAAAAGATCTAAGGTGATCAAGGACATATGAAGGCGTTTGCAGGAAATACTTTGATGGTGATACAAACTATTGTATACAGTAGGAGATAGGTGGAACACAGAACCAGTCACATCGAGTGGTTAGAACCGTGAATGATTGATTATATTGCTAAGGCAGCCATTTGTGGTAATGTACGTCACAGCTATACAGCATTTCTATTTCTACTGTCCATCTTTCATCTTCCACTTACGTGGAAGGTACTAAGCAGATCACATATAAAGAGAAACAGTCAGTTAAAATTTTCTCTGTACAAGCAATACGAAAACTAAATAATTCTAAAATATACATATTCAATAAAGTCCATTAAATATCACTATCGCACAAAAAAGCAGAAAAATTCTTTAGAGAACACTAAAGAACCTCCATATTTCTTCATGCGATCGTGAAATTCCGTAGTGTCAACAGACCATTCACAAAGTCTATAACCTTACCTTCCTGTCTGAAGACGACGGATACTCTCTATCACTTCTGATATCTTGAAAATGTTTTCTCTGCTGTTTGTAAGGATGGGTGATTCGGTGCTACAAGCTCTTCCCAGCGTTTCTAAGGGAAGAAGACAATGTAAATTTTTCCTAATACATGAGCTAGAACGGTTTTAAAAACCATCTACAAAGAACAACCGAATACCAACCAAACACTCCCAAGAGCTTGTACATAGAAAAATGAGCGCAGTACCTTTCTAAACTATAAGCTTGCTTTGCTTAACCTTGAACATAGACATTCTTTCCATTTCCATACCTATCGCGTTGAATTAAGCTATATGACTCTTAATTTCATTGTTATTCAGCTTTCCTACATATGCCTCCTTGTCCCTTCGGTGTGAGAAATAAAACACCTACCAGCTCGAATTGTATCTGGACGCCACATGGAAGTCTGTCTTGAACATAATCGACGAATATATCACATTTATCCTCGGTAACTTCAGACACCTTAAATTATAAAAAAATCAATTAGTCATTTCGAAATATAAACATGCCTGTAGATTGGTGGACAATGGTCTCCTAATAATCATCAGCTTTATTATCTATCACATCATGACGTAAAAAATTACCTCCCGACTATGGCCAGAATATAATTATTCAGAGAATGATACATGTGTGGGTTGATTATCTACCATATTTGACAGTTCCTGACGTGAAGCTCAAATTGACTAGCATGACAAGTATCATGTTTTCCTATCTCATGATTATCCGAATAAATGAATGACGATATGCCAATAGGAGAAATTATGCCCTTCGCTTGGAGATATTGGCAGGCACAATAACGACATGATCAGGAACACATGCAAATAAGAAACCGCAATAGTGTAAACGGCATTGCCGCCAAATGTTTGAGAGCTCTGTCAGGTCTATTTTCTCCCAACCTAATTGACCAGTCATTATGCAGGATTCTGACCACACATGTTACGACTAGGCCCAATTTGCATGATGATTGGTCAGTTAGGTTGGGAGAAAATAGACTTTATCGGAGTTCACAAACATCTGGCAGCTATCCTAGTGTAAACGAAAGTACATTGTAAAGTAGATAAAGCAGTACACATCTTCTTTTATATGAAACCCAGCTCAAGGCCTAGTAGTAAAGTTTCTTAATTTCTTGCCACAGTTTAGTTCTAAAAGTTTATTAAACTTTAGGCTGACTACTACTAACACAACATTAACAATACCAGCTATCCCAGAACAAAAAGACAGATCCAATACAACAGGGATGTCCATTGATACCAAACCATGCAGAACGACATATAGATATATCAGCAATCAAACCATCAAGAAGTCAGATACAAGGAAACTTTCACTGTGGCCTAGAACTCTTCCAGACTACTCACTCTCCATCCTTAACATTTTGAACAAACCAAGAACTCTCTGACCAAGATTTCCCAAAAGTTTAACTTCATATGTAGTAAATTAGTTGCTACATATTCATATAGTGGCATACATTAGGTTTTTTAGCATTTTTATATCATAAATCAAATGGAGGACCCCTTGTACACAAGCATTTGCTAAGGGGCTACCTAAAATTATTTGAAATTGAAAATGAAATGAAAAATGCATTATAATGTGAAAAGTTAAGTATTCATAACTACCTGTATAACTCTCAGATGACTTTTCAATTTGTAAACCATTTGATCTTTCCTAAGTGAACTGTTTGCTTTTCTAACATTGAAACTTTTATGAACAGAAGGCAAATGGAAACTGAAATAGGAAGACATATACCATGTCAAATGATATGTAGATAATCACCAGGGATAATCACTACATGTAAATTGTGTCAAGAAACTAAAATTAATGACGAAACACATAAGATGACTAGATATCAAATGAAGGTGGGCTGAAAATTACAGTTGGCATATTGCTAGGAATTACAGCATCATAAGGCAGATGATTGTACATCGTGAAACTTAGAGTCATAAAAATTAGTCTCTTTCATCTTATTCTATCATTATACGATCACTATAACAATATCATTATATATATATATATATATATATATATATATATATATATATATATATATATATATATATATATATATATATATCTACATATAATATCTAAACCTCTTATTTGATTGTAAAAAATTAATCAACTATTATTCACCACTGTATTATACTCAACTAGTACCAGAAGCAACAACAAATGAGTGACATGTGACATTAATGAAAGTCTCCACAATTAATTGTCCAATATATCAGCAGCCAAAAACATTGCTAGACAAAGATCCATTTTCATCATAGCGGGTACTGCACCCCCTATACTCCAAATCATTCTGACTATGTACAATGAGCATGGAGTACTTTAACCAATGTTCAGAAATGGTGATAACATTAACACATCTACATTCCTTTCAAATGGTAAAAATTATGCTTGAGAGTAACATTGAACAAGGTACCTCTTTGTGACACTCAAGTCAGTCATTTTAGCAGCAGTTTGAACAAACTTTGAAAAAGAGTCCAAGACAGCTGCATCATAGCCAGTAATACTTATGAGCATGTGCTCAATTTTATGTGGATCATCTACTTCCTCTATTACCTTGAAGCAAAAACAAAACAAAGCTTTAATTCATCCATACATAAACACAAACCTATTACATACACTGTAATATGGATTTTTGCTATCAGGACAACTTAACAGGTATGATATTGAGAAAAGAGATGTGAAGATAATATCAATATAATTTGATGATTATCTGATAAACATAGTATAAACAACCTCCATCAACTGTACTATCATAAAAGTCCCCACTTCCAATCATTCTGTGATGCCTCTCTCTTGTAAGGTTCAACTTATGCAATGACCTTTCTCAAAAATTATCAATTGACCAAGTATTAAAGCACACTAGTGATAATCAAGAAAGTATAAAAAGTTAAAGTAAGGTATGGGAACATCTTTACTAGGCTACTATATAGTAAGTGCTATTGCAGAATTGTACCTCTCATAGAAATAGACGTCCTACTGTAACATATTATACACCATTTGACAGCTCTCGGTGAGTAGATTATGATGATACCCTCATTTACCCCATAGCTCAATTTTGCGAGGAGTTACTGAGTTATTTCTTACAAACATGGCTACCATGTTTTCTTGCCAAGTGAGAATAGGGGCTAGGGTTAGGGTTAGCATTTAAATCATCTCAAAGTGTTGGAATTCGATCTATTTCATTGATATCATGTTAACAGTAGTAGAAATTGACGAAATTATGATGATAAGTACTACTTAAGCACTAACGCTAACCCTGACCCCTACCCCTCGATAACTACTCGAAAATTTGAGCTATGGGGTAAATGATGGTATCATTGTAACCTACTCACCGAGAGCTGTCGAATGGTGAATAGTATGTTACAGTAGGATGTCTATTTCTAGGAGAAGTATGATTCTGCTAAAGCGCCTATATAGAACTGGTTCTGTTCTTTGAAACAATCATATATCAAATTCCTTTCTCGATGTGCTATATAGAGCTACCTTACAATATAATATATATAATAGCTATTTCGCATTAAGAAACTTAGAAATCCCTTTCTGCTTTAGCAGCTTCATAAATGTCTTTTACCAATGTGCTCCATCTTTTTCTGTCTTGTGCCAGTAATCTGAGATTTCTCATATCATCTATAGATTTAAGCTGGGTGAAATTATACTTGTTGTTGTGTGTGTAGTTCGTAAGCCTTATTTACAAGATTCTACCTTACAAGATTCTTTTATTTGTCTTCCATTTCATGAATGAACAATATATATACTGAAGTATGTTCCAATTAAAAATAGCAGACAAATATATTAGTAAAATCTAGACGCCATCTCAATGCAAAACTTAAAACAACAGTTCATGTTTATCCCAAAGATTCCACCGCTGCCGAAGGTAATACCAACAATTCTGCGTAACATTTTAGAAACATTTTACCCTTTTTCCGTGAAGATACTTGGGCTGACTTTCTGTTGTCTCTTCTGCGTTGGGCTTAGCAGCACTACTCAACGTTCTCACGTGTGGACACACTTTTGGAAAAAGAACAGAATTGAGATACCTGCCATTTCTAATAAAGGGCAACATTGATGTATGGTAAACGCTGCAGCCTGGTGATAATACGGTATGACCTCTAAAATGCAGGCTTTCCAATATAGAGTGCAGGCTTACCAATGCAGGCAGGCCCAGGAACTTGAAAAAGTTGGTCAGGAAGGTACTAAGCCTCGTTCTGATTCTTGTGTAAAATGGCCAAAATGGCGGATTAGCTGCCCAGTCCAGGTGTCAATGTAGTCCCGATCCTGTGTTGTCATATCACTTTCCTGTGTCCTTGTGTCCCTGTAACATTATTTTTCTGTAATCTTGCTTTTCCCCATATAGCCATGGCTGGCTTCTGTTTTCGCACAACTTGTGCTTACAACACTGAACTTGGGGCTCCACAGGGCAAGGTTCTCGACTGGTTCTCGGCCAATTGTTAGATCTTGTATTGAGAGATTCCGAGAAGGTAGCAATTGCTAGAAGAATTAATGCATGATCTAGGGCCCTGGTCTAGAGACACACAATTTTTGCTAGCCAAATTCTTGACTTTCATATCTAGAACTAATGCTTCAGCGCCTTTGTACTGTAGAAACTTTTTCTAACTTAAATATCTTGAAGTTGTCTGACATCTTTGATCTGAAATTGCTTACTGTTGTATATGAGTCTAGAAATAAATCATCTCCTCCTACATTAAGCAGCTGTTTTGCAGCCTTTGTCAGATATTCATTATTATGATACAAGGCAAGCTTGTGAGAATGGTATTTTTATGACACAGCATAATACACAATGTGGCCTAAGATCAATCAGGTATTATGACGCAAAATCTTGGAACAATCTTCCACTTAACATTAAACAATCCCCTCTGTAATGATTTTCTATCATCAAGTATATAACATCTTTTCTCTATGAAATATTAATAATTTTAATAACTGCTAGGGGTGCTCTCTCTTCGATTAGCTACGTACAGTACTAAGCAGGCTCCTCCTTTCAGTACACAACATTGCTATCTGTTTTGTTTCTTTCTTTTTATATTTGCTTTATATTTATGCACATTTACTTTCGAAAAGCATCGCACCACCATGCAAAAATGGATGCCAACAGCGGCCACGGGCCTATTCTAGAAAATTTGCATAACAACAGTGTCATGCTGTAAGCGCTTCTTCCATCTTAACTTAGGCGGGAAAAGATTCATCGGCTATTCGGGTTTCGATGTAGGGCAAGCTGCGAAAGAATATTGCTGTTTTTCTGTGGCAAAATTTTACAAGATTATGAAACACTACTACTAAACATTACTAAATAGGCCATATTTAAGGCAGATACTCATGCAGAAAATAAGAAAATGAAAGCTTACCAAAGCTACATAACCATTGGCATTATAACATGTCACTCACCTGAAACTGTCTCGCATTCTAAAATGATATTATTCTGACCGGAGTGAACCAAGTCAGCAAACATTTAGAGACCTCGTAAATTCTGGCTCTAAAAGCATTGAAACATCACACTCTTTCTTCAGAAAATGAGTGTTTCTGCAATGTTTTGCTATGCTATCTTCAGCAAATAAATGCTCAACCACTCCCTCAGTACGATCCTTAATAGTCCTGTCAAAATACTTCTGTTGTACCATAAAGTTAGCTTCATTTCAAAATCAAGGAAAGGAAGGGACATTTTCTCACCATAAATATTGCAAATGAATACAATGAACCCCCCAAAATCATGCTATTAACATTGTAAAGAGCAAACCCTCAAACGCAATGCTTTATGTATAAAGAACCAGTTTATAAGGAACCTACATTTTGAAGGCAGAAATATTTAAAAAACGTATACTACCAAAAGAAAGTCTCTTAAGGAACTTTCAATTCAAAAAGCTTTAATAACATCAAACAATCAAGAATTAGGAAGCTGCATCCATTCATTTGCAGCCAAAATCCACATACACTGTTTGGAATAAATTAAGCAACTGTAAAGGAACTTTTAGCACTACAATTTGATCATTGGGGTCCCAAAAATAAGGAACTTTGGAACTAGGCCTTGAGCTCGGTTCTATATAGTAAAAGAAGCGTGTATCTACTGTTTGTCATCATTTTTACTAGGTTGGTGCAATATTCTTCGAACGTAAGTGTATTTGTCTGCCTTATTATTTAATTGTTTAAATAAATTCCCAAATTCTTATCTTTTGTAACTTTGTTGTATAATCATTATTGCTGTATGTTAATTAATGATTTTTGCATGTAGTGGAATTTTAAAATTAAATGAAACTGAACTGAAACTGAAACGGAATATTTGTACTGCGAATCATTTTTAATGACTTTAATTCTTACTACAAGCCCCTCATGGTTACATTATGGCAATTGCAAGGGAAATAGAGGGGTCTTTCTTTGGTAATGTATCGATTATTTGACTAGCGATCTTAAGTATACGTTGGGAAAGGATGCCGGATTTGCGACAGTAATCCGAGCCCACCATCCCTACTTTCTTTCTGAGCCCCCTATTACCCACAGCAACTTATTTGATCCCCGTCCTTTTACTACATTGTTAATGAAAGTAAATAACCACGTCCAATACAAGTCACTTTCATAGAACAGCATCCCTGGAAAAAACTGCCAGCCCATCCCTGAGTACTCCAACTCTTCTGACAATGACCTATAGAAGCTGAGTAGTGCTCGCTCTCAATCAGGATAAAAAGGGGAATTTTGACCCATTTACAGTTTCGAGAATAAAAAAAGCACGATACGAAAGCAGCTCATAAACTATGGGACCAGATCTATTGACTTTCAGCTTCAGCAGATATGAAGCAAAACACGAAGCGATTATGTAAAACCTATGATGATAAAAAACGAAAAATGATACATTTCATGTTTTTTTCTTGTTCAAGGAAAGGACAAAGGTAATACATTACTGCAGATTGCAACGAGTTCTCTGTTGATTAGATACTGCTTTAACTAGATGGTGCTAGCACTACACAAATAAGGAAGCATGAGGCTCAAAACATTACATAAGATAAATTCAATATAGCCTCTACTCCCAGCATATGCCTGAGCAAACTTAGCCACATGTAGTGATTTTAGCACAACAACTTCGTCTCAAAATGGCGCCACAATGAGAGATAAAAAATGAAAGCACCTTATTGGCTAATAATTTTATATAAACAAATCTGCTGATTGGCCGAGAAAAAACCACGGCTATGTTGCCGGAGCAAATATCTGGCGCAAAACAGGTGACATGAAAGTTAGTGTAGTTGTTACTGTAATGGTAACTGTGTTTACAAAAAACAATTGAAAAAACGGGAATCTTAAGGAATCTTTATACATATATTTCTACCTTGTCTATCGAGTCTGTAATAAGTGCTTTTGCTAAGCTGGCGTGCTTCTGTGCATTCGTTTGCTGATCTTAATTAAACCATTTACTTGATACATAGCAATAGCTAAAATAGTTTGCAGCTCAAATGAAAATCTGATCTATTGACAAGTTATCTAGTTTCTTGAAAATGACTACTGACGGAATAATTGGGTTTATATTTGCACGACAATAATTACAAGGTGTAGCTGTTTTCATGCAATAACCAGAAGTCACTTGATGAAGAAATTTTTAGCAACGTTATACTTATCATTTTTTTAAAGTTTGCTTCAAGCCCTACCCTTCCCCCGTGGTACCACCTCTGAAGTTCATTGCCACAAGATTAGGAGTTTAATGCCTCACGTGATTGTGGAAACCGATTTCCTACGAGAACATCTTGTGAACAGAAACGTTGTGGCCAGCCGGGACACAAGGAAGATTGTCTTGTGCACACCCTTTAAATAGAAATTTTGCAATATTCATTGTAATGTGTTATGTAAATAAAATTCCGCTATTTCGTTGTTACTTCTTGCATGCTTATTGATTTATTTTAACTCTTTTGACTCAATGTTTGGCTAGATCGAAAAAAACGGTGCCCCACATCGAATGGATCCATATAATCAGATTTTTCAGGTCCTATTCTTGGAGTCACAACACCCTTGCTTGTGAATAGCTATTAAGGAATATGAGTCATGTATTTAAAAGTATAGTTAAATGCAATGGCCAGCTGATCACTACTCATTCACATAGAAGAAAACTATGCTCCTTTTCCAGGTACTACTTGCACATATATCTTAATCTAGGAATGCTGATAAAAATATACGAATGAGGATAGGAAATATACGAAAATTCTTAACTGCACCCATCACACCTCTGTTGTTGATACAGGCAAGACGGACTACGATGGTTTTACAACAAAGTAGATTTCATAATAGCAAAGACTAATACGAATTGAATACCAATTGTGAAATGAAAGGTACTTTACGCCTTAAAGAAGTGCTACATGTGCACGGCTATGTTCGTAAGCATCTTATAGGCTTTGAAATAAATATTGCATATGCCAGTGGAAGTTAACAGTGATTTCTGACATTTATTTTCGACTTCAGAGATTGTATTTAAAGCTACAGCAGCAATAGCTAAAAAAGTATGGGATACCATCATGGTGCTCTCTCGAAATCGACTCGACTTTTGAGAAAGCCTCGCTTCCACCGTTATATCCGTAGTCACAGCCAAAGTTATAGTAATTCCCAACCTCTTGTCCATTTTTTGTGCCTTTTCCAACAGTTCCCCAGATAGATACCTCACCATCGCAATTATTAGCCCATGACATTGAGCATAGATGACGGCATGTCTTTCTGTCTCTTGAGTTTCTCAATAACACAACACTATGAATACCAGGGTGGCCTTTATTCTTATTTAGGCCTCTGCAAGCAGCTGCTGCAGACATATGCTGCGCTTGCCATTGAATGTCCGATGCAGATAATTTGTCGTACCCGGCTGGTAGAAACTTCTGTGGAATTTTACCTTTGATGTCAAGTTGCGGTGCATTGTCTCTAACACCTCCTAGTAGGTCAACAAACTGCTCAGGCTGCTCCGTAGGGGCTTGTTTCGGCTTCTCCAGTAGTCTGAGCATCTCTTCTTCTTTCTTGTATGCATCAAAGAAATACTTGACAGGGTCAAAATCATCGGCATAGCCGCGGGACCTCCTCTTTTTCCCGGCCCATCTCGACTTCATTTTGCTCAGCTGGAACATGAAGGAGGCAGCGTTCTTGAAGGACGATGCTGATAGCTTTCGCTCTAGATATTTTACCTGGAATCGAATGCAGTTTCTCATAATAATGAGGCTAGTGTCTTCTAAGCTCATTTAATGCATTAAAATATCTGTGTTTCTATACAGGGTATGACACCCATCACGAAACAGACCATCAGAATAGTCTTTCGAATTAAAGGATGTCACGTGGCCGTAACCTCTCTAATAATATCGATGTGGGTTAATTAATTCAACCTTTAAATTTCAGGAGGGAAAATTAGAGAAGCGGTATTACTAGGGAGGCAGGAATAATTTTTCAGCGTGGTCATAACGAGCGGGTGCGTGTATTTTTTCAACAGCTTGAATACACTAATATCATTGGACCGAACTCGAAAAAAATTTGTAGACGACTCCAAAATACAAATTTTAAGATGTAGGAAAACATTTCCATATATCTAACGAATGCATAAACTAGGCACATTACGAATCTTCTTGCACAATAATGTAAAACTCCTCGTCGAAATCGATGAAATTATCGCCATCTTGATACATCTCCTTCTTATGTTCCGCTTCTTCAGTATTGGTAATTTACGCAACTGTAACAATTCGTTGATTTCTTTAAAAGTGTGGGATTATTTTGAACTCGTTTCATAATCTGACGAGTATCGGACGAAAAGGGTGCTTTTAGAGGACCCCCATGAAAATCTCTTTCAAGTGAATGGGACCTCCTCTTTAAATATCTGTATAATAGTACGCTTTAAGGTGTTCTCGCTTCTTCGTGCAGTAGTGACGTAGTTCTCATCTTATTCAAGCCACTTGAGGAAGAGAATTCGAGTAATAGCTAATGTATATTAATTTCTTATGAAAATCAACAGGTCAGGCTATTTGAGAATTATGCAAAGACCACAGGAAAGCAGATGCATTAAAAAGAGACTAAGAATGACTAACCTTATTCTGCAAGTTCTCAATAAGATTGACTAACGCTGAAAAAGAGGTTAATTAAATAAGTTTATCATCAACCAGAGCAGTAAAGTGAAAAAGATACATTTGCCTACATAGCCGTCAAGATGGGAGCGGGGGGTAAACTGCCACAAAGTCTCAAGGTACGTATAGGGGTCCCATAACGCCCAATGCTTCAAGGTCAAAAGGGTCTTATTAATAAGACTAGCAAGGATTTTCCGAAGTTAATTCCTAGGCACTCATATTTTTCTGCTCTCTTCGCTCCCTGGGTGACTCATAATTCTCTTTTACCCCACGGCCTCTGAAATCTCTCGATGGCCCTGTTTTTCTAACCCAAATGCTGCCTCAGTTTTCTTTGCTCGTATTCTAAAATTGCACGTTTCCCAACATTCACCATTTAACATAGGCTTAAACGTTATACAACTCCACATATTTCATAGTTGCAATCTGCAGAGTATGGAAAGTGCGCCCCAAAAGTGCTACAAAGCATCTATATTTGGTACCCCTAGAGTTAATATGATAACCAATTGGTCATTGATGATCCCTGTTAGGATTTTATGCCCAAAATTTGCACTTCCACGATATGCAAAAACATGAGCCTGTTTTGTGCTACTAGTTTACCTCTGTGCCTCTATGATTCCAAAACGTGGCCCCTGCTCTTCGTGAGCTCTTGATCGGGCCTCTGAGCATAGGCATACGGAGGTAAGGGTTATAGTTGCTACTGGTATTTTAACGAATAAAATCATTTATCTGCAGCCACTGTTAACTATACAAAAGTACCAATTATCCTTTGGAATCAAGGAGTTTACAGCTAGACCTTTGTGGGTATCGCCAGTTCATTTTCATGTCATGTGCAGATAGTATAGACTTCATGTACTCCCCCCCCCCCCTCCTCCAAATATAACTACGTATCTTTTAATGAGGAGACATTTTATAGAAAATCTACATGCAGAGGGCCAGCCACTTAACTTGTACTATTAAAGACAAATCACCAAGGAACCTTTACAGTTTATGATGTATTCATCTCTGCAAAGAATCGCCATTCAATGCTGCCGATTTTGCATACGTTATGCGTAATCCTTGTAGTAAATACTTGTAGCAAAAATCCATAGTAAAACTTCAAATATCATTTTTCCTGCATTTCTGCTATGGGCTCGGTACTAGATTAACATTAAAGATCAGCGGTCTATAATGTGGTCAGAAGAGTTCCAAAAATTAAGAAACTTTAAGAATTAGGTCTAGAGCCAGGCCCTCATAAAAGGCGTGTATACACTAAAGACCATTGATGTGGTACCGCCTTGGATTATATCCAGTAAGCTTCTCTATTCACTTTAATGTTTCTTGGAATCAAAAGTTATATGATTACGCGAGAGTGTAGTGGAATCACCTAGACCAGTTGCTTGAAGTATGACTAACTGGTATGGACGAGTGGACGAGTGGCTGAGTGGTTAGAGAGCCTGACTCCAGAGTGGAACATCGATGGTTCGAGCTGAGCTCTCAGGTCATAGTTGTGATGCTCGCTCACAGTCCACCCAGGGGCAAATGGCTACCATGTGACAACAATAGGGAAGTTAAGGGCGGCAAAGAAAGGAACTGGCCGTCTTACCTCAATATGCCAACAGCCAAGGATAAGTATCCTCTGTAACATGCGCTCCCCGACGTACACAATCGTATTTGGGACTAACCTCTACAATCTACAACTATTGAATAAGATATGAAAACAGGTAAATGCTGGGGGAAATTGACTGTTTCATTGTCCAGTTATGACCAGTCTGTAGAGTACGGGAATCTGGCCGAAACCTCAGAAGCAGAGGTGAACCGACAGACTCTTGAGTGGGGGGGGGGGGAGTGTAGCGTTGCAAAAGAATTTTACTGACAGGTTTGAACAAGGTACCTACAGTATTTGCCTACATGCCACGATCGTTCTGGCAGATTTCACTAACGTGCCAAATGATAACCGATGATTCTGGGAAAAGTGAGGGTGTCACACCAGCAAGGCAGTCTGTTCGCCACACTAATGATGCACAGAGCTTATGGTGGTGCTTTAATCAGGGGGCGGAATTTCATTGTTGTCATTAGGGGGTGTAACGCACAGATGCCCAACGAAAGGGTACGCATGCTTGATAAAAAGTGGGCCAAAAAGACGAGGGCAGAACATATGATGCGCATAATTCTATTCATTTTCCATAAGCTTAATAGCATTCTGTGGCAATGACCTATATATGAGCACCCAAAGAATTCTTCAAAACATCCAATTTTTATTCATTGGAGGGATCCTACACCACCTCCTACGCACCCCCACTAGCCTTCCCCTTGAAATTAAGCTAAACAATTAAATTCTGTTCCAATATTCAAGCCCAAATTATTTTCAGCTTGATAACCCTAGGCTATTGACCCTTAAAAAGATAACGAAACAAAAGTCAAAGATCCCTTGTTGGACACATAAGAATTTCATAGTAGATGTATAAGAGCAAATTCAGTGTAAAATTGTCAGCTCTTGAAGTTAGAAGTTTGATTTTGTCGAAATAGAACGATTTTCAAGATGTTGTGCTGAAGCCATTAGTCTCTAACGCCCAAACATAAGCACCATGGTGAGGCAAAAGATCATTATCTGTTAGAAGTAATGAGCCCAGCAATTCATTGCAGTCTTTACATGACAGACAAATCAAACTCGAACGAGTATAACAGATAAAATGCCATTCCATAAATGTTTGAAATAGCAAAGAGACAGTTTGCTTTGAGTGATGTAAGCGATACAGAAATAACAGAACAATTTTTTTTCCTTCCACTAAATATCATATAGAAACGTACCACTAATTTAAGCCGTCATTGCCTGCTTTTATATGAAGTTTGGCTATCTTCTCAGTAGATCATCTCAAAGCTATTTTTGATATTTTGTGAAGTTAACCTAAAGTGTGTGGGGAACAGTTGTGCGATATACGCTTTTCTCTATAAGAAAGTGGTTCATAAGAGTGCAGTACTCGACAGCCAAAAAACTTCGGAAAGTTCAGTACTGGATTTCTGAGAGATAAGAAACTTGATAGGTCATATACCCTAAAAATTTCAATATCGATGCTAGAGTCATCGCTTTTACTTAACGTGAATAGGTTTCTTGCCGTGACCTATATTAGAGTGCTCGGCCTATTAAGAAATTCAACTGCGTTACGGACAGACAATCGATGCTTGAAGGCCCAAAACAAATGAACAAAACTTTGTTTCAAACTGAGCTTTCTCTCTATTATCCTCCTTGGTTATGGGTACTGAAAACACTAACTTGTGAATTGTTAGCTGTAAAAGGCAAAAATCAGCAGGCGAAAGAAAGGTCTGTTACGGACGGTCATAGATCAACACATTTCTAAATAGCCCCTGTTATGTTTGTGAGGTGCCTGTCTGTTTGTGTGGCACTGAAGTGTTATGCAGACTCAGCTATTCTTGTTAAGAAGTCTTAACAACATTTCAGTACTGTAATAGTGAAAAAACTAAGAGAGTTTCAGTACTGGAAGAAAAAAGCTTTCTCATCAAATAAACGTGTATATGACCAAAGATCTATCTGGTCATCTCTCCCCGTCTCAGTTTCATCACGAATTGTGGCGTTCATTCGGCAGCTGAATGGATGAGTACGATCTGACAAATGATACATACAAAGTATTTTCCAACTCAATTAGTATACCAATGCAATCAATTAAGTTATTGTTTTCTCCTTGGATAGATCGATAATAACCATTGGTACAGAAAAATTCACGGCTCCACGGCTGTGAACTGATGGAAGACTTTATGTTCTATTTCACATGTAAAGAAGCAAGATTTTGTTAATGCAGTTATGCACAAAATGTGCAGCTCTTCAGAGTTATTTATGCAAGCTAAATTACGGATTGATATAGAAGAATTTCCTTTGAAGTAAATTGTTCTACATAAATTTTTTCCCTTAGAAATGGCAACGAAAACATGCATAATTTTAGTGCTTGTAAGTTAGGTGGGTTTTATATAATTATCATTGATGAAGGCTTGCGCAATGGAGGCAACTAAACCTTTCAATAAACTCACAATATAGCTGCTTTTGGTTCAGTGCACCATCTTTGCCATCTCTGCCATCTCTGCCATTTTGACACGTGCAATTGCATTGGGCACCCTGGGAAAAAAGATGATGAGTGTTGAAATTGGATGTAAAAAGAAAACATAAGCAATTCTCTTTGATAGAAATAAAGATATTTTCATGTCCTTGGTCGGGGCACTGTAAAATTAAACTGCAAAATTCGTGAATGTCATAAGAAAGTTATGCTTAAAAGTTGTTGATGTTGTTGTTATTGTTGTTGTAATTGTGTTGTTGTCAATTGATAAAGATCGTTAACAATATTTCGTCATAGTGGTGGTGCCACGTGGAGACTAGGGGACATGTCCTCCTATTTTCTTCAGATTAAAGTTTTCTAATTCATCGCATTTAAGGAGAAAATGCGTGAGGAGGTGGTACATTTCTATATCATTCTTGTTGTTCACCGTTTAGTTGCATACTCTATCGTACCCTGTATTTAAGGGCGTGGTCCTAAAAAGGTGTGATCTGCTAAAATCCCTCAAGCCTGCTGTGCTTGGCACCGTCCCCATTTCGCCATACGTTAAGGCATCACCAGGTCGAATGAAAATAATGAAAACACTTTAAAGTCTTATGCAATCGAATGAAAAGCTAAGTGAACAGAATGACCTTCGTATGATTATATATCGAGATACACGTTTTTTTTATAAGAAACCAGTTTATAGGCAACCTAGTACTAGACAGCCTAGAATAAAGGAAAATCTAAGAACTACGAGGAAAGAGTTAAAAAACTTGAGAAATTTCTGAGCTAATTTTCAGTTTCGGAAACACATTGTTCATTCAAGGATGAATAAGTGTCAACTACAGTATATTTTCTGTGCATTAAAAGCCAATAAGCTTTATGGACACCATAACAAAAGACAGTGTTCGTTTTTGTTTTCACTGCTATGTTTTTCATTGACTTGAGAAACTTTTGATAAACTTTTAGATATAAAATGTTGCGAGAAATTTAAGAAACTCTTATTACTGGGCCTTGAGCCAGGTTTCTTATAAAAAAACGTATAATAAACAAACCTATATGTAAAAGAACAACAAATCTAAGTGATTGAGACTACTTAATATGAAAGTCCTTGGGAACTCTCAATCTAAAATATTTTTACTATTGTAAATAACAAGATTTTGGAAGCCAAATTCGGATAAATTGTGAGTATATACTTTCTTATAAGGAACCTAGCTCAAGGCCTAGTTCCAAAAGTTCATTGTTTTTGGACCTCCAATGATCAAATTGTAGTACTAAAAGTTCCTTAACAGTTCCTCAATTTTCACCGCACAATTAGTGCCATAAAGATGGCACAGGCGCATGTAAAACATTGAAATCCTGAAGTTTGCCTTTAATTATGGCTGCAAAGAAAGATCAATGAAAAATGAAGGACTTGACAAATGCATAGCAAGCAATCTATGCGGAGTTGGGCTGAAAATGAATGGAACCAGCTTCCTGATTCTTGACTGTGTGGTGTTTTAAAAATGTTTGAAATTGAAAAGTTCCTTAGGGAATTTTCCTTTGGTAGTATAAGTTCTTTAAATATTTTCGTATTTTACATGTAGGTTCCTTAAAAAGTGGTCCTGTACAAGAAAAAGCGTGTAACCCTTGTAAAATTCGCTCATAGTCGAGTTTCTATGGAAATTGCAGCATCCATAGTGCACTGTGCCAACATTGGACATTCAAAATATCTATACCACTAAATGTGCAGTTAAAGTCAAAGAGCTATCAAGGAACTTTAAGTATTAGAACTGTCAAAATAGGTTCATAAATGTGACAATTTCAGACTAAGCCTTGCGCAGGGTTCCTTATAAAAAACATGGACTATAGACCAGCTTTGAGTAAAGCTAACTGAAATCCAAGCTTCTCCAGCAAACTCATGACAAATCGTAGCCCAAGGGTCAACGCCTGTGCTGATTATGCAAAAGTTTCACCGTGATATCCTTTAAAGGGATCAAGAAACCCAATGATCAAGGCCACTATCTAGTAAAATGGCAATGTAGGCAAAAACAGAAAAAGACTATGAGGTGCATGGCTAGAAAGCCAACGAAAGATAGCACCTGCAAATTCTTCCATGTTACCTCTTAACTTCGAAGAGATGACTCTCCACAAATCTTTATGAGTTTGCAAGATCAAGCACTTCTGGTAAAATTTACACGTGAATGTAATATAGCTGCAAAAGCCGATGAAACTGTAATAAACGTGACATGCAATATTTTAATGCAGTTTCTAACAGACCTTTAGTGAGTAGTTTATTTCTGGGCACTAAAATTAGTTGAGATATAACTGGATTCGTTTTTCATTAGATGCGTTTCAAAACAAATTCGTACTTATCATAATACAATCTTTTGTCCATTGATGAAATCCCATTCATTGTTTGTTGTATTATTAAAGCTGTGGAGTTCTTCCAATTCTCTTAGTGATAATATTGTGCTAGTCTTGTTTATTTCAAGTTACACTTTCATATGTACTACTCAGGGTATTGATTCTTGTGGTTTCAATTCATCATACGTGCGTGGCTCATGATTCTTTGGGAAAGCAATCGGAACTTTTACGATTTTGCGAACGAATTCAATGGGCATGCTACTACGCAGGAAACACCCTTCAATTTGCATGACCTTTGAGGACCCAACTGGACGAGAATAGTTCGCAAACCTAACATATTTGTAAAGCAATGGTAAATATTTTCAGTAATGAAAGAAGTTCATAGATCTGTCTTTGCATGAAAATAAAGAGCAGCTTTCTCAACAAAGTATCGCAAAGCAAATTTTGATTAAAGCAGTTTATTGCTACCTTTGATTGAAATAAGCTATTCATTAACTATGGTACTATGTTATCAGTGCTTAAGTATTAAGAATTTCAGGATCGCCACATTAGCACACAGATTAAGCAGTCAAATTTGTCAACAGGGCAGGCGCTGTTTAAATATATGCACCTCCAAGTGACTATGCATATGTTGTGTTGCATATAGCTTCCTGAATGATATTCATTCCCACAGTAAAGCTCCATTTAGAACCCTTTGCTATCTTTTTCTGAAGCAGAACATCTCTCTCTCTAATATACGCTCTAATCCCTGGCTATTGCATGTAACTTAAAAATAATCATTATAGAGAAAGCAGTGGGTTATAAATCTGCATTGAAGAACAGGGGACGAAAATTGCAGATTGAAATGGACCTTGGCATGCCATAAAAAAGAGATGAAGCAAACATGAAGTTAGGGAACGCGAGGAACTAATGGAAAAATTAAAAGAAAAATGTTTAATGGGTTCCATTCCAATGGTTAGCGACAGTACACTGGGCAAAACATTAGATAATCTCACGTAATATAAAGCGTGATGTAAAGACCAATGGCAAGCGACAGCAAAGAATTAAATCTCCCTCGAACTCTCCTACCAGAACTCCAACTTCTTTTCATTGAATTTGGACGAAACAGGGAATCGTTCCAGAGAATAGCTATAGGGAAATGACTCCATAGAATCGCCATGGTGCCACTATTGATACCATTTATATACATATATATATATATATATATATATATATATATATATATATATATATATATATATATATATATATATATATATATATATATATATATATATATATATATATATATATATATATGTATATATATATTCTTCCAAATCTTCTCAATAAAATCAAGTTTGAGATAAGTCGAAGGAATCAGACCTGCTCCCCTAACGGGTGGCCTAAGAACAGCTCATCTTTAAAGTTGTTTCTAAAAATTGCAAACCCAAAAATTCTTGGGGTTAGGAAACTGCTTTATCATTTCTGCAAGTTGTGTGTCAAGGAACCCTATACATTAAGTATAAATCACTGTACCACGGAATAGCGTAGGGGTCAATTCTTGATTGTCTAACAAAAGGATTCTCCTCTTCACGTAGTTAGCCGATCAAAATTTGACGCCTATGCTCCACGGAATACCGCATCATGTTAAATATTCATGTTATTTCTATATCTTCTTTCAAATTTTCAAATTTCATTATAATATCTGGCACATAATCCAATTTTTTCAGTCGCCAGTCTCATACAAAACCGTAGGTATTGCTGGGAAAAGCTGCGAGCAGTCTTTGGGTCATTCTTCTCAGATGATCTCTAAACTTCGCCGACCACTCTCCTAAGCATTTCAATACCACCATTCACACTTGACAGATAATTTCGTTGATTGCTTCAGACCAAGCGATACGATATCAGTCAACAACAACTCAGAACCATACCGGGTTGAGTACATGCACCCAACAATTCCGGACGGTTTTAAAGCTCTCCCAGCAAACTGTCTAAAGCCCATTCCTTCTTACTTTCAAGTTTCGGATATCGGATTTTGGGTTTCAGATTTTACATATTTTGCAAAATTAAAAGTCTAGTTGTGTTTCTTCGACTTATCTCAAACTTATATATATATATATATATATATATATATATATATATATATATATATATATATATATATATATATATATATATATATATATATATATATATATATATATGAGATCAGAGATGTAATTTCATTGGGTTGCACTTTCTTGCGTGCAATAAGGGTGAATTCGGCTTGCTTAGAATTAGTCAATGGCACTTCCTTTAACCTGGTCTTGAGTTTGGTTCTTTCATTCCGGGTCCCTTTATGACTACCTGCATCAAAGACGAATCGGGTGGGTTAATTGTACTAACGAATTTCCCACGGCAACTATTTTACCCCTTTGAACCACCTGTGCTCCACCCTTATTATCATTTAAATTTGCACTATCGACCATGGTTGTGTGCAGTAATCTAATTATACAGGTATACAGGCATTCTTGTTTATAAGCAGCTCTATATAAACAAGGTAGTACTCGTATAGGCAAAAACATAAGGCCCAATTTCTAGTACTGGATTGGAGACCGATAAGGAATGTAAAAAAATAAGACCTTTGAATGCACACGTTTTGTACTGCGAATATAAATCACTAGTATCAACGTGACGTGAGGCACTGACGAGCTTTCAGTACTCATATTCAATGGTTTTTAACTATTCATTTCTACATGTCTTTACACCTTTATGATACTATATTTCCAAAGAAATGAAAAGTAAAATGTTAAAGATTTTTGTTGGTGGGGACTTGATGCACAAGGGCATCACAATCAGGAGGCTATAGGACATTCAACATAGAGTTTTTCCATGGATTTCACAGTTCCTTGCTCTTTGCAGTACAAGAACATAACACTAATGAAACATAGTAAGTAAAAACATTCACAGACAAGCACTATACGGAGACAATTGACTTATGAGCCAACTCAATGACCTGGTGGGGAATGTCCCTACATGTATGTATGTTAAAAGATTCCTTGGTACTGAGTCTTAGCCGAACTTGCTTACAAAAATGCGTGTAATGTTCACCTTGGATGGAATTGATTGTATATACTAAACCTATACGACTACAAAGCGTAGGCAATATCAACAATGGATTGTCTCCAAAAGGAATGTGGGAATCGGAGATGCGCTGGGGGCACCTCCCTCAAATATTGAGAAAAGTCTAAAACAGGGTCCTTTTCCCGAGGAAATCGTCTTGAAAATCGCCTCTTTGCTGACAAACTCTATATCCCCTCCCCCAAGCTACAAAATGTTTGAAGCTTCTGTCCCAGACGAATGATCCAAGCTTTTTTGATAAGAACATGTAAATGCAGGACCTCAAATTTGATGAAAAATAGGAATGAACCAAGAGTTGCTGCCAGGTTCAAGCCTTCCAGAAAGTTGTAATTGTCCAAAATGTCTGTCACATTGTCCAATAAAAAGCATGGATGGCACTAAGGAATATTCTGCGAAACTATCTTTATTTTTCGCTCTCCTCAAATGTTTCCGCTCAGTACGTAAAAGGATTGATTCAAGAATAACTTGAAATCTAAATAGCAATGCCCAAGAATATTGGACCCGAACAGAACTTACAACATTCTTTGCACAATGCACGTAAACAGAAAGAGGTTTCGCTATGCCTAAAGATAATTAACTTCTTTTAAATTTCTCCAACGTATCGGCTAGCACGTATATTGATAATAGCTGATAGCCTATGACAAAAAACCAGCTCTAGAAGCTGTTCGTCAGTGAATTCTACTCGCTTGGAGTGGTGCGGATACTTACCAACATACCGAAGCTTCAGAGTAAATTGGAATTGAAAGTAAACGACGTTTTTATAAGGAACGACATCTAGAAAGCTAAAAAATCTAAGAAACTTTTATTACCAATGACAATATCCTTAATGTTCTTTCATTCCTCCCCAATTTGTTCAAGCTGGAATGAATCCCCACCCATCTCCAACCTACATTGGCAGGAAAGATCATGCACTCTTACTAGCTTAGCTACAACAGTGGCGTAACGCACGGTGTGCACATGTAAGCATAAAACTAAAGGGGTTCACACGAACCTTCATCAAAAAGGGGGTTTTGAATGAAAGGATCTTCTTGCATTCAATTCAAAACGTCATTTGAACGAGCACAAGACTGAAATTTGATCTTCCACTAGCGACAATATAATGGTGCAAAAATAGCTTTTCAATTATCCATTAAAAAGTCTTCTATTTAACTTATGAGGGTACCACAGATTGTTAAGACTACACAATTAGCGTACAGTGAAATTTATCTTGTTAATGAGTCAATGAATGGGACACAGATGTCGCCGAAGGTGAACAAATAGCCCCCTCTCCGCCTCCCCCCCGGGGCAGTTTTTAGTTGCATGATGATGGTGTGAAACAGCCGTTGAAGAAGCTCTGAAATGGCAAGCAAATCTTCAAGTTCAAATATTCTATTTTAGTCAGCTACAAAACAATAGGGTGCTTGCAATGTTGAATAAATGCATAAACTGTGGAGCAAACATTGCAATAATGCACTAACCAATAGCGGATTAAATATCATAAATATGTAAAAAAATCTACCTTGTCAGCGTTTGGGGTAAATTCGCATTTCGTTGGAGCATCCTTTCCATTTGCAAAAGCCAACAGAACACTGGCTACAAGGAACAATTCTGCACACCTATCCATCCTATCCACTCTTTGTCTCTTCGACTGTGTTTCTTCTACACGACGAGGGATGAAAATGCGAAGATCCTATGTGTATACTGAGTCGCAAAACATGCAGTTGATGTTCTAACCGCGATATGGTACGCTTTTTGTTTACAGTTCTCAAGGAAGTCTAATGTATGCTTTTGTTTTCCGAAAGTAGGCGTAAACTGGGTTTTCCAGTGACTTATCAGTGGATTAGCGTTGATGGTTGTTACGTAATGAATAGAACCCATTTGGGCAAAAAATTTTGTCATCTTTCCAAAAACTACGAAAAGCCAGAAAAAATGTAATATAACACCAAAGACTATTGCTTACATAAATTCGTTGTAACCGAGGCCATACTTAATTCGAATGTACGCCGTTTGAGGCATTATGTGGTTACTGACTGGAAATCTTCAAGGGGTGCATGGTTGTTAAGTAGCACGAAAAGATTGCCTAATTAGTTTCTTTTATCTTTCTACTGAGAAAATGATGTCTTCCTCCAAGCTCGTACTCGACTCTCCGACCATATCACAGCTAATACCATATTCAAAACTAGCACTATCGGGATGGCGCTGGGACTAGCAAGGGGGGGGGATAGCTTATATTTAGTTAAGCCCCAATCAGTAGCTCGAGTATCCAAGCAACATCGATACTCTTTGATCAGAAAAACTGATTTTGCAATATTTACGTAAAGCTTAAGTCTTCTGTTGGAGTGAACTGACTTCCTTTGATGGCACTGGCCAGGATTTTCCTCTCTCTAGAAATTCTGACGCTTTTGTTGATCACATTGGCACTGACAAATCGAGTAATGCTTCCTGTAAATTTCTTTTTTTTCTGTAGCCCTCCTCTCTTTAACACTATGATTGTGAAGAGAATATAGTCAGAGCCAAAGAAAGCATGCTCAAATATCTAAAAATACAAAACGACAAATTCGAAAATTTTTTTATATTTTTTTGCAATCGTACAAATTGGTGATTCCTAAAAGACAAGATACAGAGTGACCAGGATTTTCAGAAGAAACAGGAAAGATACAGCGCGGTAGTCCAGACTAGATGTCGAAGTCTCTATTAGCATTGTGCCCCTTCAAAAGAATTGAATTCAACAGAATTTCTGTCAGAGCTCTTTTGAAACGAAGACTATATACCATTTTCTACATACTTTCAATAACTTTATACGGAACTTGTCGCATTCCCCTAATCACTATAACAACGATTATATAGAGCACTGCACAAATACTTTGCAATGGATTGTTTCGCACATAATGCAGTCATGTAGTATTTAAATCCTCCAGAAATTTCTACTCCTGGACTGGTGACCACTATGGAATTTGAAAGTGTTGCGCGTGGCTTTAGGATGACCACTTAAACCAAACACACACATTTTGCACGTACAATACGGGGCATCTGACTGCGAAATCTCCACCAGTGTTGAGTTTCAACGTATATAACAGTGCAAGCCTTTAAGGAAAAAAACTCAGCTGAAAATCAACCCGATACGACGTCAATATGGCATTTGAAACGTGTTGAGATTCCGAGCAAGACAGCTAGGAGCAGTTAAGTATGCGTCAGCATAAATTGCACACATGGGCATAGGGGGGGGTTTAGATTTAGGGGGCTGCAAGCTGCCTATCCGAATCATTGATCTGGTTCCCCAATGAGTTGTCTAGCCGTACTGAGCTACAGCTACTTTCAGGAAGAATTGGGTGATTTTGGGCGCACGCACTTTCTGGATTGCTCCCATAAGAGTTGCTGAGTATTAACTCTTAGTGGATAGTGCTTGATAGAATGGTTGATGACGTAAACCTGAATTTCCAGGAATCAAAATAGTCAGACAATATCCACGCGAGGAATAGCTAATGTTGCAACTCTACCGGGTAAGGTCTTATAGACGCGATCAAATTCAAAGGTTAAAGGCTGGGCTGGTAGGATCTTCATGAATGCAGTGTTTCTTTTGTAAAGGAAGCACGTGATCTACTATGTTTGCGTTCATTATTCAGACTAATAGGTTGTTCCAAGAATCTTGATAAGGTCGTTTTTATCCCAAAAAAGATATCCGGGAATCTTTGTATTGAAATAATCACTCCCTAATATACTTATCATAGTGTGCTGGTCACTGGCTCTCATTCATTTGTTCCGTTATGAATACTTTTCACATTGGAATTGAAGCGCATTCACGATTACCCGGAATAACAGCCTAGACTAGACTACATTTAGTAGTCCGTCTGCAAGCTGTACCGCCACTTGAAGATGTAAAGCTCGTGACGACGCAATGCTCGTGAAAAGGTTTCATGCTACAATTATGCTGCCTTGTTCAAACCTGTCAGTAAACTTGTTTTGCAACACTCTTACTGAAAAGTACTTCGGTACACTACTAGTTGCAATAGCTATCATAAAGTGTGCCGCACACGGGGCGATTTTTATCACCAGCAACAAAAATCGCTCCGCGTGCAGCAGGCTTAAGCTGTCGGTCTACTTAAACCCTTGTCAAACGACCCGATATTTCACCCAACAATGACAGAACATCTATGTTTAGTGAAATGTTGGATCGCTTGACCACTACGTTCAATCACCCAACAATATGTTCGGCAATGTAGGATGGAATCTTCTCGGGATCAAAAACAAGCCAACATTTCATCCAACATCTCTATCACTTTCAAATGTTCAGTGAAATGTTGGATAGTTTGACCACCCCTTCACTGCACATCATCAAACATAACGTCAAATGTTGCACGAAATGTTGCATGAAATGTTGCATCACATGTTGCATGAAATGTTGGATCGTTTGACCAGGGCTTCAGTGTTCCAGAATTGCATATGCAATATCTAACCAAAAGCATATGCAGAATGCCAAGGTAAATGAAAATGGTTAAAGTCCTAACGGGAAAAAGAACGCACCTCATAGAGTCCTTTCAAGTTCCTCTTTGGCACATTTCTATACATTATGCGCATATAAAAAGCCACCTACAGCTCCTGTATTGCAGGTTTCTATACTATACGCGCATATAAGAGCCCATTTCAGCTCTTCTGTTGCAAGTTTGCAAAGTTTGCAGGCCAGTCGTCATTTCTACAACTTAGTTTGCATAGTTTACAGGCGAGTGGTGATGTCCACTACTCTTAAGTGCCTAATTGCCGGGGGGGTCGGAATTAACGGGGGGGTTGGAATTGTTTGGGAAATTCAATTAACGGGGGGGTCGGAATTAGCGAGGGGGGAATTGTTTGGAACCTTCAATTAATGTGTGTCGGACTTGGCGGGGGGGCTGGATTTGTGCAATCATGTTGATAAATGGATTTCAAAGAGGACTCTTAAGCTGGTTTGCTTTCTCTATTTAACAAGAAAACTTCCTTACTGACGAACAAAGTTTCTTCTGCTTGACTCAATGTTGTCTTCCATCATGTATTGGAATAGTTGCATAGGACTATCATATGTACTAAATGGTTTTAGAACACGTCAAACTGACTGACATTGCGCTATGCTTAGAAATGCCTCCTCCTTTGAAGATACATCTTTGTAGCATTTTTCCGTTCTTAAAGATGATAATTGATACAAATTCTAATAGTTAAGTGACAACGCAAAATGTGTCACAAATAATTGCCGGGGGGTACTAATAAGAGCGGGGGGGGGTTGGACAAATTTTCAAAAATTAATTAGCGGGGGGGACGGCAATTAGGCACTTAAGAGTACTTTTGACAAGGGGACTCTAGACGCAGAATCATAAAGCACATAGCTATGTTACAACCACACCCATTGCTATCAAAGATACACTTATGAAAATTTAGCTTAATCAAACCAAGCAGTGCAACCGCCAATTTTACAGCTTGACGGAAACATTTACAGCTATCTACGCTTCTTGTAATGAAGCATCTTATGAGCCGATGTTGAAGTATAATGGGTATTATAGCATAATGGGTATTAGAAATCGGGACAAAGATAAAAGCTCGCATAGGATCACGGGAAGGTGACGTCATGGGTCTCTGCGATGGAGCATATGACATTCAGCTTTGCGTTGGTTAAACACTGGGGAGTGAATGAACAGAGCTTTTAATAGGGGCTTTCCCCCCCCCCCTCCCACCGTAGAGATCAGTTATGTTGCAGGCATGCAACACAGCCCAATTTAGCTCCTCATTTGCACGTCTGCACATTTCGCAGGCGCTCAACAAGGGCCCCTTCTAGCCCACAGTGTTTCAATAATCAATTCATCATAACGTCACGAGGTTGGCAAAACCAACATGGATGTACAAAAATTTTTGATCGCAGTGAAACAGAAAAAAATCAAATTGTGGTTCAGTATAATAAATAGGCAACGCCCAAAGCAGCAATCCTAATCTCGTTCCATTCACACTGGTTACTGTAATTCAATGGGTCTAAATGGCACTGATAGAGTACTAGACTACCGCAGGAGACATATCTGAAGCTTAAGATGAACACGACACATGTGAAACGGGTGGCATAAACATCCTAATAAAACTGACGATACACATGGGGCTTGCTGTTGTCTACTAAACAGACAATGCATACTTGCATACTGTGTTCATCTGAGCAGCAAACTGGAGGGCAACGGGACTCAGTACTTCCTAGCGTACTAGTAATAACTGACTTAGTAGGGGGATTTTCTAAGCTGAAAGCATAAAATATCAATTTCAATAATAATTATAATTTAATACCAACCATAATTTACGAAAATATTACAACAGTATAGCCTATTAGTATTCTAAAAAGACTGTTATCATATGGATCTTCTAGTATAAAAGTAACAAATTGTTACGGATATGTTCGACAAATTGTCCGATTTAGACAAGAGGGAACTTCGCAATACTAAAACGGATCTGGCCGTTCCTCATCGTAAATCTGCTTTCGGACAGAAATGCTTCTCATACAAGGGTGCTAAACTGTGGAACGATCTCTCCACAAAAGTAAAATCGTCAAAAACGTATGAAGTATTCAAAAAACGTATCTGCAACGTCAGCAGTAAATGCTAGTTCTCTCTCGCCTGATATAGCTATTTTTATTTTAATTTTAGTTTTAATTTTCAATTTTAATTTATCTGTACACTAGGTGAGCAGAAATATTGCACCTCCTGTCTGAAAATGCCAGCCACTTTAGGCCTATCAGCACAAACACATCCATTCAGAGTGAATTTTATCCCATTAAACAATATTTGTTTTGCTTCAGTTTTGGCGAGAGATTCGAAAAACTTGCTGACGCCATTTTAGCACTTTGAACCAAAGGAAAACATTGTAAACAAAAGAGATTAAGCAAAAATGCGAAGCCATGCCTAAAACTAAGGAATTTACAAATTTTGAGAGGGCTTCGGTGGTAAATTTGCGAAAAAATGAACTATCCTTTAGAAAAATTGGAGCAGCTGTTGGTTGTTATCATTCTACTGTAATACGCATTTGTAAGCGCTATGAAAAATCTGGCTATCCTGATAAGCTAAAAAGATGTGGACGACCAAACAAAATCGATGTTCGGGGAGAGAGGTATGTTTGTCGCCTTGCAAAGAAGCATAGGTTTTCAAATTTGAAAACTATCACAAACGAGCTATTTTCCACCCACCTTCAAGGAAACTTTTCCAAGTGGACTGTGAAACGTATTCTCAAGAAATATGGAATTAGAAACTATGTCAGAAAAAGAAAACCATTTGTTTCCTTTCAAAGTAGGAAAGCTAGGGTAATGTGGGTCAGTACTGTTCAGGACTGGCAAGTAGCCGAGTGGAAAGACGTGGTTTTCTCCGACGAGTGCAGGTTTGGACTTAAAAATGACTGTAAAACACTACGAGTTTGGCGTACAAAATAAGAGGTCGATGATCCTACTCTTTTCCAGCATGCGTTCAGAAATGCCATCTCTTTGATGTTTTGGGGGTGTGTTGGGCCTACCGGCGTTGGTAAATTGGTAGTCTGTGATAGAACCGTAAATGCAGAAAAATATGTTTGTTTATTACATGACAACCTTTTTGCCAATGTTGAATCGATGTTTGGGATTGATGATAGGCCTTTCATATTTCAGCAGGATAATGCACCCCCACATCGAGCAGCATGCACAAAGATATACAGTCAACCTCGCATAATTCGGATCACACGGGACTGGCTGATTTTGTCCGGATTACAGAAAATCCGGATTACGTAGAAACTTTTTCAGTGTTGCACTTTAATAGGAAACTAATTGGACTTAGCAATTCTGTCCGGAATATACAAAAATCCGGATAAAACCGATCCGAATTATGCAAGGTTGACTGTATCTTTCTCTTCAAGGCGTTCCTGTTTTGCCATGGCCAGCACAAAGCCCTGACTTGAACATTATCGAAAGTATATGGTTGTTTATAAACAACAAGCTTAATTGTGACCCAAGAGGTCCTCCAACAACCAAAAAAGAGCTTCAAACCAGAGTCATATCTGAATGGGACCGAATTCCACGGGATTTTATTGGCAAATTATATGAGTCTCTTCCACGAAGAATTTTGGCTGTAAAAAAGAAGCGTGGCTACCCAACGAAATACTGAAATAACTGTAAATTCTTGTGGACTGTAATCAGAATTCTAGCTTGGTTTATTTTGGCAATGTTCATAGTTAATGACATATCAATTTCTAACGTTTAACTCAAATGGTTGGTGAAAGGAACCGTAGGCAGTTTTCATAGAGCAGAACATGGTGCCATGTCCGCCATTTTGAAAATCACTAGGAGGTGCAATATTTTTGCTCACCAAGTGTATATTAGAAAAACGTTGTTAATAAAATTTTTAATTGGTAGATCTAACAAATGTATTTTAATTTATCTTTATTTTTAGAAGTATTTATTGTAAGTAATTGCACGGCCCAGTGAAAATCAATCTCTCGATTGACGTGGCCACCGTGCTTAAATATGTTAAAATCAAATCAAATCAAATCAAACAAGTAAAATACCTGATTAAAAACTTTGCAGTTAGAGGAAAAACATTAAAAGGTAAGCTTACAAATGGAGTATCGCAGGATCTAAATATTTACCGTGTCAAAATCATTTTCATTGGCTCAGTTTCTGCTTGTTTCGTTACATGTGTATAATGAGGAATGGGATTGGTAGAAGGAGAGAGCACTTACGGGTCAATAGCTACATAGGAAACGAACAACTGCATTACCTACCCGCCTTCAGCAACAAATGCTGCCATCAGTTTCCAACCATCGCTCTAGATGTCGTTCCACTACCAGCAACAGATGAAGCAAGTGGTTCACCGGTATAGCTATTCAATCTCATAACTTGTGGTGCCCTGGAAAACTAGAAGCAGCAAATCATAAAACTTCTAACATAATGTCATAATAATCCCAAACACCTCTTTCGAACAACAACACGTGCAAAAACAACTTGTTGGAATCTCGACTGTTTGCAGATACACAAAAACCAACGAATGCATAATTTGATCGAGCCCTGCAGCGAGGGGATGGTCTCTTACAAGAATGCAAAGCACAGAAGGAACAAAATTCGTTAGAAAATCATATAATTGCTGAAGCATTATGTCTACAGAACTCAACATGTGAAGCGATTCAAAGTCGAATACTTTCAACAACTAAGGAGCAGACAGCTTAATTCCTAAAATACATAGATTCAAAATTTCTAAGAAATAATCGTGTGTTCTTTGAGAAAAACATAAAAATATGTACTTGGGAAGATCTTAAACACCCCGATTAGATTTAAATATGGGCCTTGGATAACATTTTAAGTAACAACTTCGTTGACACTTTATCCTCATACTTAATAGAGCTCTTCCAACCTGCACAAATTTCATGATACTGAACTATAATTCTGGTTAAATAAATCCTCTAAGTTAGATGTCAATGGCCTAAACGACGAAACCCATAACTGACAAAATTAATTCCAGAGAAACATTAACAGCGCAGGAACAAAACAATAAGAATAAATGTAGTCTCTTCTGGTTTGTGAAGACCCCGCAAAGAGACTGACAGAGAACGGAGAAACGGAGATATCTCGTAAATTTAACGTCATAATAGAGTAAATTAAGTAGGGCTGGCGCGAATACTGAAAGCGGAAATCTAGCCAGCCCGCATAAAACGAATTCAAATTTATCATAGTAAACTCTAGAATTCTAAATATGAAACTATCAAGTGATCCAAATTGGTTGCATGAGAAAACCTAACGTCCAAATACAAAATCAAATTCATCTAAATCGTAGTTAAAATATTTAAACCCCAATGCTATACTGATGTTCCATGTGCAGCATCACTTGAAAGTGCGGCCTGAAATTAAAGAAACAGCAGCATTATTCAAACATCTAGTACAAGACAAGTCAATTCAACTTTCAAAAGGTTCAACTGCATCCTTGGAATAAACAATAGAGGTGTCAGACTCCGATTACCGTAATGCCCATCCATTCATACGATGACACTTAAGAAAACAGTACGAATTGAATATGCATATGAATATGGTATGAAATCATATCGGATTGAGGTGTTTACAGGATACAGTATTAATTTCACACCGTAGTCACAAGTGTATTCAGATCGTATTGTATTCATCATCGCCATCTCTCAGATGGATGGTCAATACGGTATGAAAACATATCGGATTCATTTGAACCTGACATCGTGTACAAAGAATATGGGTATGGAAGTGTAGTGTGGTATAGTGTGATGTAGAGTGGTGGGATGTTGCATGGAGTGACGTGGCGTGGTGTGGCTCGATATGATGTGGTATTGTGTGATGTAGTGTGGTGTAATGTGATGTATTATGGTGTGATGTGGTAAGGTGTGGCTAAAACTACGAGATAAGAGGTTAGAAAAGACAGCATTCCAATACAATCAGGGGAGAACAGTAACACCTTTGAGTTCAACCACTTCTAACAATGAACTTATGGCTTTCTACTATCATTGTCTGACAGAAATCACCATCATTACCTAATGAAATAATCTCTGTAACATTGTTAAGATACGGGAGAACTCACAAGTTGGGCTCGTAGCTGTTTATTCAATTGCTTCTCATTGTCAAGCAGTTTCTCTTTCTCTGCTAGATGATTCTTTATCTGAAATCAACACAAACGATTACACACCGATATCCAACAATTTGAAAAACATACATCTACAGCTGAAGTCTATTGGTAGTATAGCAACAACGAACTAAACAATAGCTCTCAAGACGTTCCAACTGAATCTAATACACCACGCAACTGAAACGATGATAACCCTACACGATAATGTCTTGATACTACCTCATCAGTTGTTTAAGGGTCACTTTGAAAACAGTTACTCAAAAACCGTGGAAACTCCTAAGATCGAGCAAATATTTTGAAGCCATAGTAAACCCTTTCAGGCCCCCGGTGTAATGGTATTAAACTAAAGAGAAAATAGGACGATAGACCAGGAAAACAAACAACTGGGACTAGGGAAATTATACAGTATAAAGCGGATAATCGTGAAATCTTCTAGTAAACATGACTGGGTGGTTTGCATCTAACAAAACAACAATACGCAGTTTCTCTTAAAACACAAGGTGAAATGCCATAATTTCAAGGAACATGTAATGCATCAGATAGCTCAACGAAATGGCTGTAAAGCGATCGCTTAAACTTTCTTGTCTTTTAAGTAATTGCAGTACCAAACCTTTCTGAAGACTTTCTTAGCAAGAATATTCGACTTTGTGAAACAATACTATACTAGAAAAAACGGACTGGCACTACACAAATATAGGAATGAAATATGTAGACTATATTGCACATCTAAGCAAATTAAGCAAAAGAACCAAAAGGGCCTGCGTTAAAGTTGAAATTTCACATCATTATCAACCTATCAACTCTCCTAGTCTCAAAAACTCAGTCTTGAACTTTTCCTAGCGTTTTAAAAAGTCCAGCGCTGCTTTATTATAGCCTACTTTCTTATGTAAAAAGGTGTATCCCATGCTGCAAGAACATCTTCAAAAAAGAGCCAAGGAAATCCCATATAAAAGCGATAAAACTCCTCATAGATTCAACACGATATACGTAGCACAAAAGAATTTAAGGAACCTTAGCCTAGCTACAATACATCACCCTTCCTGGGTCTAAACATCCATCATATATATATATATATATATATATATATATATATATATATATATATATATATATATATATATATATATATATATATATATATATATATATATATATATATATATATATATATATATATATATATATATATATATATATATATATATATATATATATATATATATATATATATATATATATATATATATATATATATACACTCAAATAGCTCCAATCACAAAGAAATTTTTAAAGACATAAATAGACCCTCAAGAAAAAATTCCAACTTTTAAAACGTTTCGGCACAAGCCTTCATCAGTTATAACATTCCCGGTACATACAGCGCATATATAACGATAAAAACAAAGGAACAATATCTAATTAACTTACGACAATAGAGCACTGTACACAATGAAACTATATATATATATATATATATATATATATATATATATATATATATATATATATATATATATATATATATATATATATATATATATATATATATATATATATATATATATATATATATATATATATATATATTATATATATATATCATATAAATATATATATAGGTAACAAGTACACAAACTTAGGGCTTACTTCGTCCAATTGCGTGACCAATGGAGTCCCCATTGCTCTTTGTGGTGACGTAGGAGAATTGTCCGACTGTAATCGAACGAAATACATTCAATACGCAGAAACTTTAATTATTGTTGATAGAAGCTAAATCAATATTAAAACTATACTATCGGCTAAATGAGCAAAGGTGTAAACTTCCAAATACTTGGGTTAATCTAGGCTGGCCTGTAATATCATACGAAAGGAACTGTGAATTCAGTCTCAAAACTATTTAACTTCCGAAAGCACATAAGCCACAAGATATAGAAACTGGCCACAAATGCCCTCTAGAAACGAAAAATCAGGCGTGACTTGTCATCATACAGTTTACAAACAAGTCATCAGTAATTATTTATCTTTCAAAACTACTACCCAGTTTTGGCTGGATGACTACAGAAAGTGTGTATGCGTTAAGCATTCTAAGGTGGATGCGGTAAAATACTACAAACTCCAGATACTGACTGAAAAGCGCTAATACACGAAAAATAGCTCTCATATTGCTTAAAGAGTTATAGATAGGCATTGACAAAGTATCAAGAATCAGTACTATTAATGAAAGAACGATCTAGTTTTTATAAGAAATAACCAATATAAAGCTTTATAAAAGTTGGAAGAAATAATTATTAGTTGTAAATTCTTATCAACATCATATATAATACACTTGAAAGTCCTAGCACATGATTATCTGCAATTATTCAGCTCGGTGATGGGGTTTTCGAAAAGCTAACTTTATGAATGCGTATAATTCCACTATTTGATACAAAGGCAGTTAATAGCGTCAATTTAAGGTCTTCTTGAATTAAGTTCGAAGACGAGCTTTCTAGCAAATGAGGCCAATTTTGAAGAAAAACAGCCGCCTTCCCGATTAGTTGTCTTAACTATAAAACGTTAAAATTAATACAGGCAAGTTCATGAGGTAATATGGGTCCAACAACCCCTTATCGACTGAACGCACTTCTGTAAAAGAAGGGCTGGGATTGCAGTCGCTGAACTGATATGAAAGGTACAAAGTCAATATTACTAAACAGTGAGATTCTCAAAGTCAGTGAATCTGCAACATTGGCACATAAGCTGGGAGTCAGCCCTTTTGTTGATCAAGAAACCGACGTAAAAACGGGATTAAAAAATAGAAGATAGTTTCAAAGAATTAATGGGCATAAATACTTATTAAGATTCATCCTACTATTCCCATGTTTCTAACATCTGTTCAGTTCTTAAGGTCACTGTACATCGTCCGGTTCAAGCGCTACCCGTAGTTCAGAGGAGAACAAAAGCTCAAAGCCCGTTTGGTAAAAGATGCAGCTGGTAAATATGGTGTATGCTATTAGATAGAAAGATCTCCGAAATCATTTTAACAATGCAAAGAAACGAAAATTGCCCACGACAGCAGGCCATTGGGCTAAATTTTGCGGTGGAACTGTTTGTATTTTCTTTGATTCCGAAACAATCACCTGCTTAACCGCTAAACAGAGAAAGTGCACTCAGTGCTGGAGCTGATAATATCGATTAAAAATAAATCTCTCAAAAAAATTTCATAAGGAAATGGTAATTCTGAGAGCTGCATAAGTACAAATGACGAATTAGTCTACGATTTTAATTCAAGATTAAAAAATTAACTCTGATCAAACACAAATCAGAACAGAAGGCGCAATAATTCTAGCTATGGAAAAGATGGCGGATTCCCGTATTTTGGAATCGTAAGCCAAAATCTCCTAGTAACAATTTGAAAAAAGAACCACACTTCTCATTCAATGTGACCAATAAGTATGGGCTTATTTATAATTCCGCTGGATTCAATCCAAAAAAGTTTCATGTTAAGCAAGAAGCTAAAAATCGCAGTTGTTTCTTGAAATTAAGATTTTATCGGCTATTTATCGGCCATTTATCGGCCATAAACTTTAACAAATATTATCAATTTAATTCATGTTCAAGTGAAAAACAGAAAAGGTCGTTTAATCTACAGCAAATGCTTTATACGATATCGTTGATTATGGAATATTATATAGGAAATTTTTAACCAAGGGTTCAATAAATCAACTAACATACTTGCTATTGGCATCATGGATAATATTCTACACAAGTTTATAGATTGAATTAAAATTATGGTTGCCTGTAACTAGCCAGGGTAAAGAATAACTGTAGCTAGACCTGAAGGTTTATTTATAACAGCTACTTTTCCAAAGTCTATTTACTCAAATGCTTGCACAAGCGGTTACGCTATTGAGAGACTTATAGAATAAGTAAATCTTCTCAGATTAATGATATTGACAGATTAAAAATCTACGCCTAATTGCTTTAGTCTATACTAATATAAATGAATTAAATATTTCAAAGATATTATCAAAGATCAAACTATTCCGGAGTTACATTGGCGATCCAACTGCAGTGACGGTATGATATGGCTGGCAAAATACTTTTAGTGTTTACAATGAAAAGGTAATCCTTAAGGAGGTGATAGGGTTAAGGTTTACGAGATAGGCGTTCTTACTTTTAAGCTTGTGACAATTTAATTTCTCACTCAACAGGGGTATATACCTGGATAGCTTCATCGATTTCCTTTTCTATCCGTTCTGATTTGGTAAGACCAGCTAATTCTAAGTCCTGTAAAAATCGAAACGTGAGCATTTTAACGAGATTTTATCACACTGGTGTAACAAAAATGACAGCTCTACAAGATAAAATTTGCTCCCTTTTGGGCGTCACAATCGCCAAGAAAATTGCACAACCGATGTCAATTTGGTGTTGAAACGTAGGGCTTGAAAAACGTCAAATACATTATTTATAAATTCGGCAAAGCGAAAAACAACAAAGATTGCAAAGAAAGTACGGTATAATAAATAAGTAGAATACTATTAATGCTAAAAATAATGGGATGGGAAATAAGAAATTCATTAAAAAGCACAGCTGTGTGTCATCATTGCGAACCGTGGTTTTATAACAATTCAGAAGAACATCAAAGAGCTGTACAGAATCACTTAATGGTAAAAATACCAACTAACAAACAGGTTACCGATAGTTTCTTTTAGGTTTTATGAAACTGAATACAAGAGCTTTTACGATCATAAACCTCGCTGTCTAAGGTGATGTACCATAGCCTATTTTAGGCTATGCATAAACTACGTGCAAAAACGAAACTAAAAAACAAACTACATGTACGCAAAACAGCCACTAACAAGCCAATAAATCCGGGCTGGCCCAGAGCCAGATGAGCGCCCTTCTCTACAAAACTTCAGAGTAGTAAAAAAAAACAGTACGATGGGGGAAAACGAGCCGGATAGAGCTATTAAAGATTCTGCCGTTCGCAGTAATTAAGTAATAGCTTTAGCTTATTGGCACAACAGAATTTACATATAGCACAAAACAAGGAAACATTACCTAGTACTGTACATTTAGTATGCCAAAAGAATGTTTCTGTATTCTCGCAGCTAGGAATTCTAGCAGTTTTGAAATTAGTACGACGATTCCCACTGATTTGTAGGGATTTTAAATTGTACTTTAAACAAACACGATAATACAATTAATTACTTCATGTCTAATCTTGAATTCCTTCATTCTTCATTAGTTTGTTCTTATATTCGCTCGATCATTGTAATAGCTATTCCGCTGTTCGTTCATTCATCCATTTGTTCATGAATTAATTCGCTCATTTGATCTTTCATTCTCATACTCAACAGCTCATTCATTCCAACACCCGGTCATTGATTCATTGGTTCATCTGTACATTCGTACCTAGATTCATTCCCATATAAATTCGCTCGTTCGTTCGTTCGTTCGTTCGTTCGTTCGTTCGTTCGTTCGTTCGTTCGTTCGTTCGTTCGTTCGTTCGTTCGTTCATTCGTTCGTTCTGATCATTCATTCCAACATACGATCACACAGTCGTTCCCAGATTCATTCCCAAATTCGTTCGTTTCTATTTCGTTAGGTCGTTCGGTCGTTCGTTCATTTCTTCATTTATCTATTCATTTACTCCTGAAGCAGAATGGCGGTAATCTATCTGCACCTTGGTCAACTTCGGTAAACCACTATTAAAAAAGTAACGGAACTGCAGCCAAAGCGATATATAGTAGGATAAGATGAACTGTGATAAATTTCAGGTTGACCTAGAGTTTATCCTTGCAAATTAAGATGACATCTGAACAGGAATACAAATAAACTCCTTTACAATTATTCAATAAAAAGGAACCAAATTAAGGGGATTTGTTAACTGAATTTCAGTACGATTCAATCGGGTTACTGTGCAGGTAATTCAATTATGGTTAGCACACTTTGGTGTATCCAGACAAAAAGCTTGATGAGATATTGACTATCAAGAACACTGAATACTGTACATTTGATAAAAAGGAAGCCATTGCCTCGATTTTCTCTCTAAACAAACAAATCAACTTTCCTGTTTATGGCACTTCCAAGGGAATCATAAGTTGTACAAAAACTTGAGTGCAAAATGCCGCAGAACTTTAGGCCAGGTAAAATATCACTGCCTTACCAGTTGCTCTTGCTGACATTTCTATCCAAAATTTCAGCGACTATACTCTCAATGTTCCGTAACCTTCAAATACTTGATTATAGCTCTTCAAGTTGTTTAAAAAGTTGACACTCGATAACTCGAACTCTAGTGGGAAATCGGAATTTGCGCCTCGTTTTCGTTTAGCACTTTTTCTGTTTGCTCTCGATTTATAGACTGTTCGAGGCATTGTGCAGTACTTTTATAAGAGACTGAAAGGAAGGGAACTGAAAATTCGCCAGAAGTAGCAAATATTCGAGTTATTGGGTATTCGAGATATCGACTGTCAACCGTGTGGTCTTCAGTTATGATTCTATTTAAAAACAAAGATCTTACTAGAGACAACAAGTAACAGAACGCGTTTCGATAACACCCTGATATTTTCACATTACACGCACTGAAGTTCATAACAATAAAAAACTAAAAGATGAATTTTACTATCCCAAATGTTCAGCCTAATATTCAAAGATATCTTTTGTTTATGTAAATATTGTCCATATCAAAACAGTTTATATTGGTGTACATAAAGAAATCATGTTTGTTTTTATACTTTCACTTCCAGGTGATTTACAGACTTACTTTTGATCTGACCTAGGATTATCCAACCTAATTATAGGGAATAGGACAAAAACTACGAGCTATAAAATGAAGCACAGACCGAATCAAATATAGTTTAAACCGTTTTGACATACACAAATATGACCGCACAACCCCATTTGTTGCAGTAAACAATAAATTCTGGGTTCGTGCTGTGCATATTTTCTTAGTTTTATGGTTTCAAACAAAAATTGCCCAAAAGCGACCCAAATTACCCTATCCTACGCTACCTTCGGTTCTTGAAAAAAATTCCAGCCTTCGTACGTACAATACCCGCCAAAAGTCCTTGGGATACTTACAAAAAACTGATAAAAACTACCTTGCTCTACATATTGTCATTGTTGTTACACACACGCACCCCCCTTACCCCTAGAACAATGTTGGATCGTTTGTACCAGGGTTGTCCAACGCATGGCCCACCATGTTGTCTGGTGTGGTCCGCGTTGAGATTAAAGTTGTTAAAAAATTCTTCATAATCTGTCCATCTTCATAATATGTATTATATAAGTGGCCCTCTGTCTATGACCTAAATCTGAAAATGACCCTCCGAGAAAAAAGGTTGGATAGTCCTGGTCTACAGGACACTTCCTGTTGGTGAGCACATGAAATTTTCGCATTTGCGGATGCACTTCTCCCAAAAATCAACATTGTATAAAGGGAGGATGGGTCGAATGTTCTTGCAGAATACAAAAAGTGCAAAGTGCAAAGGGCAAACACAGGACTTTAGGCAACTAATGTAGCTATGCTACCATTCTTCAACAAACAAACCAAACTAATTTCAAATTTGCCGATAGAAATAGTCTGATAACTATGAGCTATGAAACCATACTATCGAGAAACTGTTTTGAAAGCGTGAGCTCAACTTGGTTCAACAGTCTTCAAAACCAGGCAATACTCGTAAATTCAATAACCCCCGTGTTCCTCGCAGAACGATCGTTGAAAATGAAGTACCATCGTGCACAAACAAAACAGTCGCATAGTGCATCGATATCATGAGTACGTAATTGCAGCCGTTCAAGAGCACAGCTAGTGCTTCAGTCATTGTTGGCTCATCTTCCCTAGTCACTAGCTACAGTCGCTAAGCATTGTCATGTGATCTGGGAAAATTAGGCAGGAATGATAGATCGAGCCCAACAAACCTTAGATCTTTGCTCTGAAACTACCAATTTGTCTGCAGTTTCTTTATGCTTTTTCTGCAACTGGGAAAAATAAGACAAAATTCAGTGTGGCCTAGAGAAACCTAAATTCACGAAAACTATACGATAAAAGCAGGAGCCAGACTAAGAACAAGAGAAATTACACAGAAGTGCAAAAATATCACTAAAGCACGAAAAAGCGGCAACATTTTTTAGATATACTGAAAGCTTTTTTCGTCCGGCACTCGTTAGAGTATGAAATATCGGATAATGACCGAAAGGTGAACCGAAATATATAGCCAGCACAAAGTTGTCCATTTCCTTCTACGATAGTACCTTTAACAAATCAAGCTAATCAATACCATTCTATGAGTAGGGCAATGATCATGGATGAAAAATAAAACTAGATATCCCAACCTCATATGACTGAACTTTATTATTATGAAAGGTATAGATGCAGATAAACCACATGGTGGTTTTTGGTAAAAGCAACTTAGGATTTTTACCAGCTCTTAAGCTGCTTACTTTTCAGCCCAAAATTTTGATCATAATTCGCTTAATGGTGGCTTATTTTTTAAACTCAATTTCAATGATTATAAAACAGGAGGGGAAATAAAGAAAGGAAATAACATTTTTAAACTAAATCTTATATATTCATCTAGGTAGAGAAATTATCACAGGTCTCTTTTCTGTGAATTTTATATGAGTAGCTTTTCTGGGTTTGAAATTTGGACTCTGTAAACAGATAGGAATTTTTATTTGTGCTAATTGACTGCTTATCTTCACATCTTCCCAGAACTGAAGCTGTCAACTAATTTTGCGAATCGTGCTCAGTTACTATTAAAAAGATCGCGTATTCAAGATATAACAGACAAGGCGTGGATATGACGCAGCTTCTTGTCCCTTAATCACCAGCTCGAGGACACATGCTTAATGGAGCCAACAGAAAAATTAGATCAATTTCTGTAAAGACTTAGAAGGCAGCCCACCTGCTAGTTACTACTCTCGAGTCTGGAATAGAAGGGGGTGCCAATAAGCAGGGGGTCTGCAGAGAGTCTGAGAGCAAATAGCCGGAGGCTGCAAAATAGGTAGGGGTGGAGTAATCTAGAGGAGAAAGACACTAAGACTCCGCTTAATGAGCATTGCTCGATTTTCATGGTTATGCTTTGGGGGGAGGGGTTGCAGTACATCTCCCGGAGGGACACCTATTGCAGACTCGATAGAAATAGAAACCTACTTTAATGAGAGCTCAGTTCTAATAAGACCATTTCCATGTTGAACGATAAACGAAGAACGAACAAAACATCGCTACTATTATCAACCTCTTCCAATTCTAAGCCGTCTGAATTTCACTGCATGTGGCTCTCAAATTAAAGGGGCTTAACTACCCCTGCAGCAAACCCTGTTCAAATAGGTTGACCACCAACTTTTCTATATCGACTTCAAATACCTTCCTCAAATGTTCTACGGTACTCCAAGTCAAAGCACTAATTAAGTTACGGAACATTCCAAAACCAACTCTCACATACCTCATCACGCTCTAATCTTGTTTTCTTCAACTCTTCCTCTAGCTAAAATACCCAAAATAATGCAAAAGGGATGAGAATAAAGAAGTGATGCAAAGAAAAGAGGAAAAAAATGTAAAAAACAAAGTGATTCTGTTAAATGGACAAATTAGTTCCAAATCCGGGCAGTTTCAACCAGGGGCACATTTAAGTCTGCATGGGCCCAGGATCCAAAACTGAGTGGGATCCCTCAAAATACACCTGAAATGCTTTTGTCGAGTGATTATTATTCGGCAATCATCTAGCAAGAACTGTCGTTTCAGATAACGATACTTGCCTACTATTTCAGGTATTATCAAGAAATAAAATTTTTTATGGGGCTTCCAGAGTAATGCCCGGCGCCCCTAACTTAAGGAACAAGTAGGCGAACCCTGTGCCCGGGTCCAGTAGGCCCATGAGTACTTACTGCTCCGCCTTTATCACCATTTTCACCATTAAATTCTTGCTCACTAACAAGCGCACAGTCAGCCCTAAACGAGACATCCACCCATGGCCTAAACGAGGCTCCATCCATGAAGGTTTCAAAAAGCAGAAGAGCGCCGCTCATCTGTTCCACCAGTCATGTACCACTATCTAATTTTGCAGCCAACTAACTAACATCACAAACAACTCATACAATAACTTCACTTTACCATTCTTCTTCTCCCTCTTTAGCTCATAAAATTGCACCTATGTTGGACCACTGTACTTACAATTTGTCACTATAGAAAACACAATAATCAAGGGGAGCTGGGATACACTTTCTAGGATGTTCAGCCACAAGTAGAACAAGTCTGTTTCATCCCAACAAAACATGCCGCGTTTAGAACAAACTGTTCTCTCATGCCAAACCAAGAACGATCCATTACAGTACTATTTTGCCTTTGGAAAGCTTCTAAAAGAGTTTGAAAACAATAAAAAGACTGACATAAAATAAAATAGAGAAACTAGGCAAAATGCTAACCTCATGCATGGAAGAATTAAGCTTGCTAGAAGATTCTTTTTCCTTCTCGTATTCACCTTGTAGAGATTCTAGTTCCGATTTCAGCTTCTCAGAATCCTAAAATGAACACAAGAAAATACCATTAAAATATACAAACAACACCTACTAAGGGGTACAGCGTAATAGACAAAAATACCAAAACCGAATTCGAAACACGTTTGCACTTCCATACTGATAGGGTAGTTGTTCTTACTTTGCTACAATTGATGGGTACATCTGGCCACCTTATAAATATATATAAATATATATATATATATATATATATATATATATATATATATATATATATATATATATATATATATATATATATATATATATATATATATATATATATATATATATATATATATATATATATATATATATATATATATATATATATATATATATATATATATATATATATATATATATATATATAGGCCTATATATTCTGCATTTGTAAGTTCAGCAAAACAGCCAAAATCAAGTCAATAAATGAATGACCATTAATAAACACTACTGAGGGGTAGAGCGTAATACAAAAACAGAACTCCATTGCACGTTTGCACTTCAAAATGGTTTACCAGAGTTTTCCTAATAGTAGATAAATTGTTTTTGAGGCTTCCTTTACAGTGGCTACATGTAATGACAAACTCAGTGGTCTGTGGAAGGTTAATTAGCTTTATTGCCTGAGGTGCGGATCCACAGAATCTGTGCGCTGAAATAATTCAACAAGCTACTTCGGTCATTCGAAAGTAAAAATGCGGAACCAAAGCGAAAGCGATTAGGACAACGAAGACGATACGCGATACGGATGAAGACGAGGACGAGGACTGCGACGAAGGATGACTGTCAAGTACTGAGGTCTGGGACGTAGTTAGTAGGGGATTGGACCCGAACATTCTTCAATTGCTTGATTAGTCTTCGCTTTACGTTCATAAAATAAGGTCATGCTTAACACGTTTCACGAGTCATTATGTATATATTTTGTATATAATCACGTTTGTATATAATTTCTCAACTTGTCTACTCTCTGGAATTCACAATGACGATGACGATATAGACTCTTCAATTTTTATTATTTACTTGAAGAGTCCATTTTCTCACTTGGACTCTTCAAGTAAACAATGGTGAATAGGTGCTAATTGGCCAATCATAGGGCCAAATAGACGCATTATTCATGATAACACGTGTACCTGCATCTGGCTATATATATTTCGGTTCACCTTTCGGTCGTTATCTGACGTTTCATACTCTGATGAGTGTTGGACGATAAAAGCTTTCAGTATGCTAAAAGAATGTTCCCGTTTTTTCGTGCTATAGCGAAGTTCTATAGTACCAACAGACTGTCCAGGAAATAAGAATTCTGCATCTTCCAACGAATCTGCAATTGGCCGAAATACTTTCGTTAAAATGTTTCTATGGTTACGTCAATGTGCATACCTTTCCGTCATATTTACACCAGATCTTATAGTATTGCTACTGCCGTTGCCAAACAAATTAATCTATACTCACTATTGATTCAACATCCACCACAACTCGGTCCCGTTCCTCTCGCAGATCTTCAAGTAATTCCGCGTTTTCTAGTCTCAATTTCTGTGGGACAGATTGAAAGGAAAGGAGAAGGATGAGTGTATGTGTATGGAATGACTGATTCACTAGATGAGGTTAGTGCATTAGAGTATAAATTTATTGAGACACACTTAAAATAAACCCCATACGTTGAATCGACCAGATATAGACTAAAAAACCTTTTTACAAATTTTAAAAGATCAGGTAACAGATACAGGCTAAGTTTCTAAACCAGCAAACATAAACACTTGACATAATTAAAATTCTGCTGATAGTGTGCAAGAGGACGCCTTGGAAAAGATACCATTTTAATTCCAATAAATGCCATCGTCATTATCAATTTTAAGTTCCAATGCGGAGACTAATTGGGGAAGCGTATACCAGACGCTGGCAAGTAAATGAGAAAATACGATATCTGTAGTTAGGTGTTTGAAAGCATGCTGATCAAACTTCGGCGATAAGTGCAGCTTCGTAACAGGGGCTATTCCCGGTAGGTACCGTAAATCATGAAATTAGTCCCCTGAGGGCTATATCTTTGCTACTTTTGGACAGAAGGCCTATTTGATGAGGCTTATACGAGGGAGGCTTGTAAAAAGTTTCTTAAACAAGCAACACACACAACTCACTTTCGAAACTTCTTTACATAAAAAGAACAGTCCAAAACATAAAGGCGAGTTTATGAGAATGTACTCTGAGAAGGGAGTTTATTCGAATGGGGGGGGGGAGGCTTATCACCGATCTACAGGTCGAGGATGGGGGCCTATTTGAGGGGGATACAAATGCAAACAAGATTTGTATTAGTTTTTAATTACTTAGCATGTTTTTGATTTGAATGTATTTAGATGGAGAGCCCCTTGTAAATCAGCTTTAAGGCTGAAGGGTGTCCCTCATAAAGTATCTAAACGAAATGAAATGAAAATGAAAGGATCACTTCTTGGACTAATGGTACCGCTATTCTTCTTCGAGCAACAGTTCTATGCTGTACAACAGCCTGAAAATCACTTGGATATAAGGAAATCATGAAATGCATAGATAAGAGCTATCTGGTAAATTAAGCCTGCGCGCTATGCACAGAAAAAATGGCGGTGCCATCAAAACTTTTACAGTTCTGCAAAACATTGGTCCGTTCCAAGCTATTCCATATGAATGCATTTTGGGTTGACAGAGAATGACATAATACTGTGTCTTGGTGGAGCAATATGAATCATCCCCACGTCAACTCTGCATGCAAGTGAAACAGCATTTGTCCAAAAATACGTCTCAATGATCTCAATGACTGTGGCTGCTGGTCGGCAAATACACAGAAAGAAATAGTTCGTCCAAGGAAGAGAAAACTTCGATTCGTCCTGTCTTTCATACAGTTGACAATAGATCTACAGATAAAACTCGCCGGAAAGGAGCCATAGCTTTCAGGTTAATATTTTTATACAAAACCTAAATCTAATTAAATAATTAATGAAATTTGGCTGCGTTTATGAAAAGTGGCTAGACAAAATATGTGTCAAATTAGTTGGTGTGTGTTCAATTTGCTCTTTTCATCAAAATATACAAAACGTAGAAAAGCAATGTGATTGGATTTATATAAATGTTACAGAGCCGAAATGACCTTTAAATCCAACCTGTGCCCAGTGCTAAATGTGGGCTAGATTCAAATTGTAAGGATTAAGAATTCTTTTAAAAAAAACTACCAAAAGCGGCAATCTGTCTTTTCCTAAACCCTAATTATCATCCGAATAATATCGTCAGCCGAATACACTTGATGGAATGGGCCAAGTGGCAGCACGTGTGATAAGAGGCAAAAAGCGAGTCGTTTCAATACTGAAAAGAAACTTAGATTGGAAACAGATGTGGGAGGTCTAAAGCGCTTGTGTCACCTTTCGCAAAAGACACTCCTTCGTTCATCCGGTTGGTTACATATAAACGCTATTGGTAATGTTAAACCAATCTTTGGCAGAGTGGCTCAGCAAGTAGTACAGCCGCCAAATGTTTGAGAGCTCTGATCAGGTCTATTTCCTCCCAACCTAACTGACAAACCACCAAACAAACTGGGCCTAAATTTAGTAATGGAACGCATGTGGTCAGAATCCTGCTTGGTGATTGGTCAATTAGGTTGGGAGAAGATAGTCCTAATCAGAGCTCTCAAACATTTGGCGGCCGTGCCGGCTCAACATACCCAGCGTTTAATTCATTTGTTTTTCTGCTATTACATTTGAAGTTACAAGAACTGCCCTACAAAAAACTGCAACAATGCGGCAGGACAAATTTTTAATCTTTTAGTCTAAATTAGTCCAAGTCATAAAATAAATCAATGTATACGTTAGTAACTGTATTCTAGAGTTCATAAGCACATTTAATTTCGAGAGAACTGTAGGTTTTAAAGATTAGCTTGCAAGCAACTGAACAATAAGGAAAGACGTGTACAGATAAAATATGGTACGTTAACAACACAATTAGCGAAATTCATCAAACTATTAGCCCTGAGTTATACGTTTGCTGGTATTGATTAAAACCTAGCTGTTATTCTACTCACATGGGCGTTAGTATGATAATGTGGATGTTAGGAGGAAGAAATGTAGATGGTTAAATAACGTGGTTTAGTCCCACAGGAAATCTTGAGAAACTAGCAAGATGAAATACAATCGTGCTTAAGAATTGGCAGGAACTGACATAGTTGCTTTTACATTGTTTGAAGAAGAACCATATGGCTGATATTTGCCGTCGTCGATTGAGAATTGGCAGAGATACTGTTAGTGCCAGGTAAATGTCCGGTAAGCAACGAGTTAGACTAAGTTAATACCAATTAAAGATGGATGATATGACCAAAAGAGAGTTAAAATCCTACGTCAGCTTTTATATCATCAAACGTTAAATGCTAAAAGACTACTAACAGAAAGTGCCTGATTGGACGAAATTCTAAACAGCTAAAGGCCTTGGTGTGATATTGCAAAATACACAGTTCATTTCAGCCAACGTACGACCATATACATTTCTTGCAAGAAAGCTTTTCTGCCCAGTACTGAAACTTTCTTGACTTTTTTATGATTTCAGTATTTTCTTAAGACTTCTTAGGAACTTTCTTAAGACTCTCTTAGTGAGAATACTTGAATTTGTTTACCATTGCAGTGCTACGCAAACAGACAAGACACTACACACATAGCCCTGAAGTACATAGATCGTAGTATGAGATCTACGCAAATTACGCAAAAGAGATGAGGGGGTTAGGTGAAAATTAGAATTTGAAACGTGCACCAACTGATCAACTTTCATAGGCCTCATGAATCCAGTACTGAACTTTCTCATCTCTCTACGCAGTCGAGCACTGTTTTGATATAGCTTACCTTCTTATGAAAAAACGTACATACGAATAGTACTTTATTACTATTTAAAGAAATGCTGGTAGACCATTATAATGGCAAAACAAAGGGCAAAAACTCATCAAGGAGTTCTGATTTCACAAGTATCTCGCATCCAATTTGAATAAGTGTTCAAAAATGTTTTACAACACGACAAATATAACATCCAACATCTTGTAACAAATCTGAGAGATAAAGACAGAAAACTCTAAAGAGAAGCCTACACATAAAATTCATTTTCACTGTTTCTTGCTTCAAAACAATCATATACTTGTACTTTTAACGTCACCTCTAGTAGGGTGCAAGTATTTAACATATTGGTTTACCGGCAAGTCTTTAAGTTATCGTTAAATTATCCTTCATCTATGCTCGATAGCCAGAAACATCATTCGATAGTTTGTTCGGATTCACGTCATTTCAGGCCAATTCATTACCAAAAATATCAAATTTTCAGTATGCTTAGTTGCCAAGGAACTCCATAAGAATTAGTACGATGTAAGGAGTATGAGTATGAGTATGAGTATTAGTACGATGTATAAGAGTGATTTATAGTGGCGGTGTTTAATGTTGAGTTCACTCTTGAATATGAAAAGATGTATAGAAATTTTGCATCAGAACCGAAGTGATAGGAGAGGGAGGGTAGGGACACTAAAAAGGGAAAAATTGGGGAACAAAGATGACAGTAAGAAATGACAAGTGAAACAGGAAAGAAATCACAAATAGGCCTTATAGTTCTCTATCGAAAAAACCAAGAGTCTGCGCAGGCACAAGGGGGATTGGGCTCCGCGTTGTTCCCATTCAAAACTGTTGAAGGCACAATAGGGCATTCATAAGATAACAGCTAGGTAGAACAACTTGTTTCCCTTGCTTTGGTAAGTTTACTCCGCAGTGAAATGAGACTTCATGCTTCTCTCCATGCAGCCTGTCGTCAAGGTGAATCTCAAATCGAATGCAAAAAACATCGAAGCTCTATGCTGACCTTCTTGTGGAAATGAAACTATCAGCGAGTAATGATTACATGTTTAGGTACAACGTAGTTAGAATTACGAAAAAATTGGCAAACATACCGAGATGATAGCATCCTTTTCTTTATCATTTTTCCCTGCCGAGCTTGAAACATCCTCTATCACTTTCACCTTCTCCTTTAATTTGGCATTTTCCTTCACAAATTCCTCTTTACTCTGTTTCATCATCTCAAGTTCCTTATCTTTGGCTTTCGCTGAATCGGATACCTGGCCAAGCTTTTCAGAAAGTTCCTTTTTCTCTGCTTCTAGTTTGGCAAGAATCTCCTCTGCATGCACAAGCTTACTTTTGACGTCATCCGCGCTCTCCGACTACGATAAAATTACAATAGTCAATTTCGAAGTCCTTATTAACGCCTAATTCATAAGAGCAGTTGTAAACATAGCAAATAATCATACAGAACAATAAATACTTGTAGCCGAAAATAATTACTACCGATATCAGAAAGTAAAGCTGGTTTTCCGTTTGAAAATAGTACACCCAAAGCAGCTGAATACATAGGAGCTTAGCATTACAACCTTCGTTTGTTTACACTAACTACGCACTGGTACCACCTCTCCAGTTGCTCGAATCTTGCAAAAAATAAGGAAAAGCCGTGCAATCAATCACAGCCTAGGTCCATCAAAACTAGTGATTATTCGTAAACCGAACCATACTATAACACAGCCATCCTACAAATAAACGTTTTTAATTTTATAAGAAACTGGCCTTGAAGAAAATACTACCAGGCTGGCCAAATTTCAAGACACTCTAGTATTATGCTCAAGAAAAAATACAAAATTTTGACTATAGACTAAAGATGGGAATTCTTTCTTCAATAGGTTTTTTAAGCTTTAACTTGTCAATTTGTTTAGAAAAGTCAACTTTTCATTTTGATTTGCTTGGGAACTTTTCGTGACAATCAGCGTATATATCCACCCCGAGATGTCAAGCCAAATTAAGAAACATTTAGTACTATGTGCCTAACCAAGTTTCTTATAAAAGACCTGCAAAAAATCTTCAATTGTTGGGATATCAATACACTATAAGCCTAACTCCCCTGATTTCGATTTCTGAGTAGAAGCAGTACCACAATACACCATGAATACGTTAAGACGAACAAGATAATTACTAGATCAATAGCACTGTCAATTAAACACAATGCTGCTCACTAACTGAGTGTGATGCTTTCAAGGCTATTCAATAGGCAACAATATAGAGACAACAAATACATTTTTTAAATAATGTGATGCAATAGGTGGCTATATTTCGTCAATTGAGCATCTATCCGCAATTACCGTGTGAAAAGGCAAAAGGTGAATAACGTCAATACATTCAAGTGGTTCAAATGCAACCAGATCTGACTGATTTGACAAACTGGTGTAGCAGTCTTTTAAAGCTACTTCACACGGCTCAATGAATGTGAAATTATTGACACAAAATCACTGCTCCTTCAATTATCAGCAAATGATAACTGAATGAGTGTGCCTAACAGCATAGGGTTCAAATCTTGATTGGCTGCTGGTGTGATCCCCAGTTTGGAAATCACCAAGGTAATTGGCCGATCAGTCCTATGCTATGTTTAACAAACCACGCAAAAAATACAGCAACAGTACATGAATAACAGGAACAATTTAGAAGATAACAGTAAAATAGAATACATACATACATATATATATATATATATATATATATATATATATATATATATATATATATATATATATATATATATATATATATATATATATATATATATATATATATAATGCTCAGAAAAAAGGAGAAATCCTGGTTACTCGCTAGCTACTGATTGTATATATATATATATATATATATATATATATATATATATATATATATATATATATATATATATATATATATATATATATATATATATATATATATATATATATATATATAAAACACACACACACTGTATGTTTGTATGTATAGAAACATAATACAATCATGAAAATAAAACAAACTATGGTGTGTTACTTAACTCGTGGGAAGGTAGTAATTTGAAGCCAATAACAACATGGTATTTGAATTACAGAATTTACAACATTGTTATTGTTACAAACCTGGGTTGTTAACAGCATAAATTTGGCGCCACTCGCGTCAATTGATAAGAAAGTATTGGAACAATGAAAGGGAAGTACTGGAAGTTTACAGGTTAGATATCAACAGTTGTTCGGTCAGAGACACAAAGGTGAGCAAAACAGATAAGGCACTCTGGCATCAGTTGTGTGAGAAAACAAGCCGGCGTTGGAGAAAAAAGTTGCTTAATGTTGGTAAACAGTTACCTTGAACAATGATGTATCTTTCCAATTGAGAACCAGAAACAAAATATATGCAAGCCAGAAGAAACGGAGGGCCAGAAATAAAACATACGCAAACCAGAAAAATCGGAGAGAGAACTTGAGAAATTCAAGCGGAGGATAGCAAAATGAAATGATCGGACCATCCTCTAGAAATAACTGTAGGAATAATAATGACACTATGCATATCAAAGGCTATAATCAAGCATACGATTGCAAGATTTAAAGTGGGGATCTTCTAATTGCACAACAGGTTCTAGGCAAAGAAACAAGACAGACAAGGGCGTAAGAAAACCCTGGATGACACAACTGAGAAGTACACAACATTGCGGATGAAATGTCAAGAACGAGTCATTGCAAGGTATATGATGAGATCAACCAAAGCAAAGAATAGTTGAACAGCTCGGTCTCGCGATTAATAAACACAGCAGGCTGTGAAAAAGAATCTCAAGTTAAATATCTGGCAAATGCTGCTCGACCAAACCCTCAATCGAGGCTTTATGCATTAAGAGAATTTAAGTCCAGCTTTGTCATGGCTGGCCCATAATCACCAACCTTTTTACGGAAGGCTTTGCCGAGGGCATGCCTTAGACCTTTCTTTTTCTTAGGAGATGAGCTTCCACTTGTATCTAGAGACTCCTGAAAACGCATCAAAGAGAATGTTGATAGTTAAAATCATGTAGCAAGGATCCACATGCCAATCGACTCTCAGTGATTGGCTTCAACCTGTACGGGTAGAAAAGGAGTGACAAGTGTAAATGGTTAGTAAGGTGCATAGGTGCAATATTCTTACTGTGCTTTTTGCAATGCTTATGCGGAGTGCACTGGTGCAAAAGCTTCTGTTTAGTACTTATGTGCAGTAACTGTGCGTGTGCGTGTGCATGTGCTTGCGTGTGGGTTTGCAAATAGGCACATTATGTGTACTGAATAGTGCTAATATGATGCTTCCACCTCAACTACTGACTACGACAACAATGTATTCAATCAAGCCATATGATATTTCCACTTCATTATTTGTCATAAGGCCATTTGATTCTTGCACTGCGGTATTTCACTCATGACCTTAAATAAATTAACTTTGACCTCTGAATTTGACCTCTGACATGTTAACTTTAAAATCATTAAAAAGTGCAATGCGTATGCTGAGCTTTAGGTACATCAGAATTTAAAAGTAAAAGGATGAAAATCTTAATTTGTAATCATACCGTCTTCTGACCAGAGAATAAACTCTGACCAGAGAATAAACTCTGACCAGAGAGTAACTCTGACCAGAGGACCATAAAATGAGAAAATGCCTGATAAAGACAAAGTAAAATTTATAGCAATGTCACTGTTTTCGTATAAACATAAAATAACAGCAACACGGCTCCTCGAGCTAAATCTATTTTATTTTTTCTGTCACAAAGTAACCTTATTCCTGTACATTTTGGCGGAAAACTCAATTGTGAAAGCATGCAGCATCGCTTGAACAAGACAGAGGTTGTCACACTAAGAATTCCATTATCTTGAACAGAACTTCAAGAATGAATTCAAAAACAAATCGGGTCCAGATGATGGCAATTTAGCAGACATGGGTGATCTAAGATGTAGAACTCGGTGTTGCTTTTGGTCTGGGCAACATAAATAAATACTGGCAAAGCAGATGAAGGATTGAAGGTACAAGGCGGAAAAGCATCTTCATTATAATTACTGAGTGCTAGCAAGACTTTGGAAGGCCGACTAGTGAAAAAGTGTTAGAAAGTGCATATTATCACATATTAAATTAAAATAATCGTAAGTATTAAGTTATTAGTGCAAAGTTATCAACAGTTTGAAAGGGTATTATAGCATGATATAAGGAAGAAAGACAATGAATGAGATACTTAAATAAACAAAAAATGCTTAATTCGGTAGCAACAAAATACAAGCTATTAAAGAAGATTAAATATTAGCTTAAGAACGAAATTTTTTTTAATGACTAACAAACAGATGAAAACATATTCCAGATGAGTAATAAAAGCTAGAAATTACCGCCATACTACTCAAAAAATACAAAACTCCACATGCACGTAGAATCTGGGAAAACAGTGAATCCTAAGATGAACTACACGACCAAAGTATAAAGTTCATCATGTATGCTAAATTCGTAAACTAGTAAAATACAAAATGAAATAATAAAAATATTCAAATATTGTTTTCTTCTTCGTTCTAATAACCAATTTCACGGTCATATGTTAGACTACGTGTACGAAACATTTCATTTCTTCACACGACAATGACTGATGATACGTTCCATACAATATGAAGCACTTACAACAAAACTTCATTCTAATCCCTCGAGCAAGCAACCAAATGCCTACCCAAAGGGGGCCAAGCCAATGGCATTGAACCAAAAATACTTCAGATAGTTTCTCTTAAGTTACTGGTACATTTCCACAAAGGCAATTGCAATAATGGGCGGCAACTTCTACCAGAGTACCACATTTGTGAGATGATAATCAAAATAAACGCAATATACCTGAGACATATTTAAGCCGTCTTCACCGTAAGAACTCTCGTGGGCTTCCTCTAATGCCGCAATCTTACTTTGGGCCTATAGAAGATTTAACGTTTATCACAATGCGTCCAGTGTACTACTACAAGTGTAAAGAAATTGGCTACGTTCTGAAGCAAACACAATATTCCTATGCAGCATTGAAAAAATATTTCTACGCAGATATACAAACAAACATATGTAAAGTTACATCCAGAGCATGTTGGACATCACCCAAAGTTATGAGCATTTACATACACACGCTAATATTATAACTGTAGCTTGAGATTAATAAACATTAGTTAACACTAAACAGTTTCTGCTCTACGTCAAACGTCTTTCCTGGACATCTGGGAAATAAGGGTAAGTGATTAAGAATTATCTTCAAATATTGAATTTGTCATAACAAAATGCCTTTTTGAGGATGAAAGTTTAGACAATTGATCGGATAGTATAAGCACAGTATGAAACGATGGAACTATAATACTGGCCAAAAGTCCTTGGGACACCCATAGAAAATGAATAAAAACCATATTCCTCTTAACTTCTGCATTCTTACGATTTACACGCACCACTACCCCCTCCCCCCAAAAACGATGTTGATTTGACATATGATCAGTATCACATTTTCGTTCAAACAACAACATTGTTTAGGGATGGGGGGGGGGTGAAAGACTAGTCCACAATTAAAAAAGGTAGAGCTTCCCAAGACCTTTGGCGGTTATTGTAGTCCGGATTAAGAGAAATCTTACTTCTTGAAGTTCTGAGACAACATCGAGTTTCGCCTTTTTCTCTGCTTCCAACTCTGTTTGAATGTTCTTCAGGTCGATCTCAAGCTATGGAATAGGCGCACGTGAAACAGAGATGAAACGGTATACTGATAACGTAAGCCCTAAGATACTCTCAGATATCACTAGGTGATTGTCCTTAGTAGCATTAAAATCATTTCAAATTTTCAAATGCCTTAGGCCGTTTAATTTCTGCGTCAGTTTCGTTTAGCGACAAAAAATAGCCCAGATTTAACGCAAGTTTACCATAGCGAATGGTAGCTTGGATTAATTAAAATTAATACAAAAGTTAGACAAAATAAGTTCTAGCGAAATTTTAATTTAGTAAAAATATAACCTTTCGTTACAACTGCTAAAACAACATGACTCAAAAATGAAACGGCCTAAGGTAAGTCTATTATTCCGTAGAGCTAACGTCTAAGGACTCTTACAAAAACTCAAACAAAACTAACTGCATAAAAAATAAAATACTTTGCAAACGAATTCATTATTCTAGAACTCAAGTCCATAATGCTGGCTGTCAAAATGAAATCATAACGTATGCACTTAAAACAAAATTCCAATGCATAAATTTCAAACCAAGATGTAGGGTCTGTACCACACCACTGATATTCGTAGACTTACAACTAGGAGACCAGATCTTGCAATGAGTGCATGGTGAAAACAAAGGGGCATGTGAAATATCGAGTGATTTAAAATCGCTTCAGATCACATGAATACCACGTCACATAGAATACGACGTCATGTAGAATCAAATAACGTGCTTTGAATTAAATGACGTCACAATCACACAAGAAACTTTAAATACGAATCGAGTGAGCTGATTACTTAGGTAGTGAAGATTATTGCAAGCGGTACTCTTCAGCGATTTTCAAAACCTATCAAGAGTTATTCAGAGTGGAAGAACATTTCTTTTTGAAATATGTCCATGGTATTGGAGCAGAAGCACGGAGGAAAAGAGAAGAAAAAGGTGACGAAGATCGAGGAAGAGTTAGAAGAGATACATAAGGCGCTTGAAAGTGAAAAGCAAATGAAGAACCTTCTACTCAAGTAAGATATCTCCTTCTTCACCAGCCGCTAACCGCATGAACCTGATAGCAGTTTCGTCTGGTATCAATGCTAAACATACATATCTATTTCGCAAAAAACCTTTTCTTTTACGAACTTATCAAGATAGAAGGCAATCAAACGCTACCAAACTTATGATTTCACTCGGTTTAGTCGTTATGAATCATACAATTGTAATTTTCGCTACAGTAAAGTGCAAGAGCTCACATCAACAAAGAAGAATATGAGACAGGAAATGCTAAAGGTAAGAAGTTACCTGACCACTAATAATATCATCCTTTGTATACATTTGTCAGGATACAAGTAAATCAATAACTCTAGACTTAATTTGAGACAAGAAAATTGTTTCTGCTTCTTCCCGCTTCAAAGAAAATCTTCCACAGCATACGGCTGTGCAATTCAATCTTCCATTTATTCAATCTACCTTTCTGTCAACTTTTACCTGATAGCTATAGCCATAACTATACTCATGTAGTGTGAAGAATAACTTGGTTTACAATGAAGAGCAAAATGTCCTAAACTGTTCGATTTAAGATATAGCTATATAATGGTGACAGAACAGTGGCCGACTAGGTAAAGCTAAGGTCTGCTAGGGGGAAGAATGATGGTTTGAGGTTTGCCTCGGGACATAGTATAGATCATAGATGCTCACTCACTTTCCACCCAGCAGCAAATGGGTACCAGGTGACAACATTTGAGAGAAAAGGACGCGAGACAAGCAATTGATCACCGTACCTCAGTATGCCGATGGTCTAGAATAAGTATCCTCTCTAGTAAGCGCTCCTCAATGTAAGGAATTGTATATGGGACTAGATTTTACCTTCTACATAAATTTACTTCAGATCCAAGACGGAAAAGAGGATCTCATTGATATGGTTCAAAAGCAAAAGGTGATAATAAACGAACTACTTATGAGAGAACCAGAAAAAGTGAAAAAGCTAAAATTACAGAAGAGAGAATTGCTACAACAACAACAAACATTGAAGAATCAATTTGAAAACTCGGAATTGGATAACAAAAAGATGGCTATTGAGATCGAAAAACTCAAATCTGAGCTGAAAGATGCGAGGGAGGAGAACAAAGTATTACACGAAGAAACAAATCAGTTGAAAGCAAAAATTTCAAACAAAGATCAGGCTTTAGCAAAGCAGAAAGAGATACTTGAATCAACACAACAGAGTTATAGCAATCTCGCAGAAGAGAAAGTACAACTAAAATCATTTCTAGCTGAAAAAGATCTTATCAATTGCAAATTGAGAGATGAGATTTTGCAACTGAGAGAATATTTGGAAGAGAGTAAAAAGGCAAACAATATGCAAAAAGAAGTTTGTGAACAGTTGAAAGAAACCGTGTTAATTCTTTTTGAAGGTGAGGTGAAGGTAAAGGCTGAGAATAATAGAAAAGAGACTACTATAAATAAACTGCAAGAAGATATTAAGATGAAAGACATTCAGATTTGGAATATCCAACAAGACATGGAAGAATTCAAAGACAAATTAGCAAAGTCCATCGCTGAAATCGCAATAACAAGTTCACAAAAAGTTGTGGATACAGATGAAATGATTCTGCACTTGGGAATTGAACGTGATGCTTTAAAACAAAAGGTCATTAGTTTGGAGGGCGATATGGATGACGCAAAAAAGGGCATTAATGAGGCTGGGTCAAAATTGCATGACGCTGAGGCTACACTACATGAAGTCAAGGCCAAGTATCGTGAAGCTGAGACTACTGCTGGGAACAAACTAATAGAGGCTGAAGCTGAGGTGAAAGCAGCTGGGAAGGAAAGAGCAGTAATTATGGAGATGCTGCACGCATCTGAGAGTGCAAAATCTGAGCTAACTGATGTCAACAGAAGAATGCAGAAGGAGATATCAATACAAGATGAAAAAATCGCCGCAATGGAGGCGACAATTCAAAAGATTATGACGATGGCAAAGACAGAGACGAAAAGAAATGAAAATTTGATTCAAGGGATTGGAGGTGTAGAGAATCGCATGCAGACTATTGAAGGAAAAATGAATCAGCGAACAAAGAGCAAGATGAGAAGACTGTTTCCGTTCTTCTGCAGTGCTTAAATGACACTTCACTGAACAATAAACAAGTTTTATTGGTAATTTATTTTTCTTTGGCATATCACACATGTTTTCGAGTTACATAATGTCAAGAAAACTGCTATTTTGCCCATTTTTGCTGCACCACCTTTATCGAAACGGAATACACAGAATAAGGCCTGGAACTGCGTGGAAGAGATTAAAACAATTTGATATGAACTAAGTAATTTTCTCTCGATGTCAAATGTGAACTTAATTCCAATAACAGATAATCCATACCTAAATTATTCAAGTACCATGCATAAAACCGAAGAAATATCCTTATAAGATACCATTTGAAGCATTTAAAACATCTGTAAGCTGTACTCAAGTAGTGTACAGTACAAGTACGAAAAGTTAGCATTTAAAACATCTCTCAGCTGTACTCAAGTAGTGTACAGTACAAGTACGAAAAGTTAGCATTTAAAACATCTCTAGACTGTACTCAAGTACTGTACAGTACAAGTGCCGTATTTCCTCAAAGAACCGCAGCGCCTATTAACGAATCCAACTTTTGAGTGTGCTGCTTACTAAAGTGTGACGTCTACTAGAGGCTGGCCTCTATCTGACCCCGGCGTTCATAAGAGGAAATACGGCATATGAAGGGTTCTGAATGGTGATATAATTTCCACTCTAACAAATGAAAAATTCTTTTACAAAAGCAACAGGCCAAAACATAGATATTCAGCAAACAATACCGACAAAAGATGAACAGCTGGAAGAAGTCGAACTTTCAAATTACCTGCGTTTTATCATCGTTGTTCTGTATCTCCTCTTCAAGTCTTTTGACTTTTTCAGCCAACTAAAGAGAGCAGACATAATTCTTCAAGGTTGCATATTTCGCACTGTAAAACCATACCTTGAGCTACAACTACTTGCGGAGGCTATTATAAAACAATGTAAGGTACCTGGTTTAACTCTGAATCCTTCCCTGCCAACTTCTTCTCATAGCTTGACACCTGGGACTCCACACCATTTTCTAACTTCTTCAGCATAGTTTCCTGAAATTAAAACAGAATATCCACTGAATTAATATCAGCCTTAAAACCAATAATCCTATGACAAGGCAAAGCATAAAAGCAAATATAAGATTGATATATTATTACGGAAAGTCAAAATCAGAGAAGTAAGACAGCAGAGATAAAAGCCTGTTAGTTAACATCATCAGCTACGGCTGTATCAATCAGCTATGATGATTTAGGTGAACTAAATTTTGACTTCAAATAAGGAATACATCGCAATTCTCTAACAGAAAGTAAACATAACAGTTGGACTAACTTATCGAATTCCAGGTCCATATCGGGGGTGAAAGGAAATAGCCAAAGAATAGAGACTGATTTTGGATTAAAGGTCCATTATACTAAATCTAGTGGTAAGAAATAGTTACGGCCGCTCCAACCACTGATGTCTTTGAGGTTTACAAAGTCGTAACCCAATATACTGCGATGGGGCAACAAACAAAGGATACTATCACCGTTAAAACCATCGAACCCAAGACTATGCTTCACTACTTACCGTTTCTTCAAGGATATCTTTGTAATGTTTAACTTGTAAATTTGCATTCTTATTTTCTTCCGCCAATTTCTCGATTTTCTCCTTGTCAATGGAGGCCTTCTTTAAGTTACTCTCAAGTTCTGATTTCTGGAGATCAAACGAGCCTTATTTATAGTATATTACCATCAGAAAGAACAGCCTACATAATGTATAGCTGAAGTGATAACTTTTCCAACATTCAACTTGTCTTAAACTATACAATCACCTTCTCTATATTTAAATAAAAAGCTACACAATGGCAAGGTGGTCGATGCAACTGTAGGTTGGGTCAATACTCTTGTCACATGTTGGACTCTCAATGGGATAGTTATCTGTTATTCTTCAGCGTACACCTTGCATAAAGCTTTTTACAACGCTTTAACCTAGCTGTAAATTCCAGCCATACTGTAAAACAATAATGACGATGACAACGACGATGACGATGATGGTTGTGGTGGTGGTGGTGGTGGTGGTGGTGGTGGTGGTGGTGGTGGTGATTTTGGTGGTGGTGGTGGTGGTGGTGATTTTGGTGGTGGTGGTGGTGGTGGTGATTTTGGTGGTGGTGGTGGTGGTGGTGGTGGTGGTGGTGGTGGTGATTTTGGTGGTGGTGGTGGTGGTGGTGGTGATTTTGGTGGTGGTGGTGGTGGTGGTGGTGATTTTGGTGGTGATGGTGATTTTGGTGATGATGGTGATTTTGGTGATGATGGTGATTTTGGTGATGATGATGTTGATGGTGACAAGAATAACAAGCAGTGAGTAACAGGTTCAGTGGTCCACGCTATAGCTCTGCTAAGTAACTGTTAGGGTAGCAGTGGATTGAGTGCTGGCGACTCAATAACCTCTTTTAAACAATTAGTAGGTGGTTCACTGACCCTAGGGCCTAATCCCAGGCTGATGATGATGATGGTGATGATGATGGTGATGATTGTGATGATGATGGTGATGATGATGATTTATGATACGAATAATGTCATCGAAATCAATAGAAGGTCAACTTCATTCACAATTCAGTCGGTATCCAAGTACAAAACCAGTGTTTGATGGTTCTTTCCCAATAGTCTAAGCTGTATAAATAAGGATTCTACGGTGCTAAGCAACACTTTTCCGTTCAAAAAGTCGCCTCCTTACTTATCAAAATAAAATTTTGGTTATTACCTCCTTTTTAACCTCTGCTAATTCATGTTCCAATCCCTTATACTTTGTTTCGATGCCTTCTTTTTCTTGTCTTAAACTTCTAACTTTCTTTGATTCACCATCGCTATCAGAATCTGAGCTGCTTCCAGAGTCAGAATCAGACTTTCGTGACTGTCAAAATAATAGAGCATACTTGACTGCACGTACGATATCAGTTGAAAGTTACCGCTACCAATACGAAGCAAATTGCAAAATACGAATTCCACTCCGAAATCAACCGAAAGATACGAGAGCCTCTACAAAATCAGTCGCAAAATACGAACGTTACAACGACATCAGACAAAGGCCTATTACCGCCATTACGATATCATTCAAAACCACTGGAACAAACTGCTGTCGCTATACACAAAAGTTCCCAATTAGCTAACGAAAACTGATAGAAAGAAAACTTCTTGGCTGAGTTGATTCACATACTCCCAGGTAAGCAGCATGGCGACGCAAACAACTTGTACGAAATTGAGAGTCTCAAGAATACAACCTCAGCCTAAGAAGTAACTGTGCAACAGGGTCATACAGGAAGCATGCTCTTCTATCCCAAACTGACAAGGTAAATAACTTGCAATCCTCTAATAAATAATGACAAAAGTAAGTTCTAAAATTTTTTTTATTCTTCCCATGAAACTGAATTGATATTATCAACAATCTGATTGATTTTAATGTTCCTTCCCACACACAGGTTTCAATAAAGACAAATGGTAGGTGACGAATCCAAAACACAACCTCTAATAACAATGTTGAGGCTAAGGATCAAAATTTCACCTTTTTCTTTTTATCCGTTTTCAAAAACTCTTGTTCAAATCCTTTAAGAACTTCATCCATTGGCTAAAACAAAATAGCGTTAGAAGCGGACTTGGGCATTAAGTATAATATACAAAACTGTACATCTTAATTGAAGAGCCCGACTTCCTAATAATCAAAAATTTCTCTCCCAATTTCTTGAACTCTTATTTGCCACTCTCATCTCCTTCCGTGGGCGAAGTGGAAATTTTTATAGATGGGGAAAATCCAGCCTTTAGGGACCCATTATACAATTTGCTACAGTCAAACCATTTTTATGCTTACTGGTAAAGGATACCAGGCAAAGGAATACGATCTGTCAAAGTTTTCAACAGAGTTGATAGCTGATGGGGTAACTATGGGAAAGTCTATAACAGAAACGAAACCATTGGAACTGACTGACGTGGAAGCAGCGCGGGGCCGTACTTCACTTGTTTTTTCAATAATATCTGTTAAAAATGCTAAAAGCTTACAAAGAAGGAAATTCCAAGGGACCCCAAATACAAAGTTCTAAGGAGCCTGATAGGAAATCTCCCAAATCCCTGTGGGCCACCACACCTCTTTCTCCTTAGAAAATTCTCCATAAATTCACAGACACATGGCTTGCTAATTTGAAAGGAGCAGAAAGGGTACTATAATACAAAAAATGAAAGCAATTTAACCTTACCTTGCCTTTCTCTAGTTTGATATTGGGTCGAATTGTCTTTAGAGTCCTCTGAAAAACAATAAATGTCAATAATACTTCACAAAATGCTAATGGTTCACGAAATAAGGTATAGAATTGGAAGAAATGTTCGATTCTTTCGTCCATCCGCTGGAGAAATGGTATATAAACAGGGTGACTAGTGGATTATGCTCTTGAAACTTCATGACTTCTCCCTATTCCTTAATTAAAGCCGCAAAAATCCCTGACATTTTCATTGTCACAGACACTCCCATTGCAATCTAACTGCAATCCGACTGCAAACTTTGAAGGCCCGTTCTGGTGCCCCAGTGCTAGATAATTACTATACACTAAAGTACATTTACTCACGAAAACTGTCTCTTCAATATCTTTGACTTTCTTCTTGGCACTTGTTTCAGTATTTGACAATGCATCCATTGCTTTCCAATTTTTTTCACGTAAATCCTAGAGATATAGCAAATAAGTGAAAGTAAAGAAACAATCCGCGTGTTCAATACAGAACCAGGAGAAAACCTTCCAGTATAAGGTGTGGCCAACATAATATCATAACGACAGTATCAGCCAAAGAAAGACAGATTATTTCCTTTTCAATGGTGAAGACTATTGAATGATGTTCCACTGAGCCGGACAAACAGGTGCATAGACTGGCGTCTACTATATCTCAGCTTCAAAAAGAATCAGCTAAATGGTTCTACAAATATATACTTAAGGTTTGCAAACCAGTGAAACAAGGGATTTAGCGCGGCACCACACAATCACCAATTAAAGACAGTACTCACATTGTTCTTTGCTTTTGCAGCGTCAATGATCTCCTCCATTTTCTTAATCTCTGCCTTCTTTTCTCCGATAGTCTCTTCCTGGCTCTTGGCTTTTTCTTCTAATACTTTTCTGCTATCTTCCAAACCTTTAATAACGCAATCTTTTTCTTCCTTTTCTTGCTTCATAACATTAGCAAGCTTCTCCAATTCTTCTTTGGTTGACTTCAGATTCTCTTTCAGTTCAGAGATTATCTTCTCTTTTTCTGTAATTCTGTAAATGCAAACATAACACAAAAGTCAATTTAGGAATATGACACATCGATTTCAGGTAATATATGTCCAGCATTCAATAACGACCTGTTCCTTATAGCTGGCTTCAGAGTCCATATCTACCTTGCTTAAATGAACTAGAATCTATAACATGCAGGAAAAAAGTACACCACTTTATGGCAAAATATGCTCAGCATCAAACAATAAAGAAATTAGATAAACAATAGCATTCATTTAGAAAGCAAATACAAATGTTGAACATTACATACTGTTGTAAATACTCTTCCTGTGATACCCCTGTATCCATTTCATCGTGGTTAGGTTCTTGTTTTTCAATCAGTACTATCTCCTCCTTCTTCAGCTTTTCTTCCAAGGCTAGTTTCTCCTCCGTTATTTTCTAAAATTAACATGACAATATATGATGAAAAATTTCAGACAAGTAGAAAATCTACTAACAGGAGAACTGAGTTGTTGCCGATTCAAGAAAAGTTTGAATAATGAATGGTTTATACTAAAAGTGCTATACTCTTTCTGCACACTAAGCATAGGTATATCAAACATGTTTCGGCCGTTCGGTCCTCGTCAGTTGGCATCAACTGACGAAGACCGAACGGTCGAAACATGTTTTGATGTACCTATGTTTAGTGTGCTGAAAAGAGTATAGCATTTTTAGTATAAACCATGCACTACTAACAGGAGTTTTAGAAAAACAAACTCGGGCAGTTTTGAAGGTCGGGTTTAGAGGTTACACTAAAGGCTAGCAGTTTAAGAATTCATAAACTGGAAAAATGCAATACAACCCAAATTCAAGTCAATCTTGCCTTATTGAAGTTTGAAGCGAAGTTCAAAACTAAGCATACTCTCTGGAAATTAAAAGCAAAAGATGTATAAGTCTTTCCAAATTCTTCAATCAACGGAGACAATATAATGCGCGGGTGGTTTGACAATAACACCAAAATTACCACGACCAATTCTAGGCAGACAGACAGATAATTTAGCAATCCTCCTGGTAAATTACGAGAGCCAACAGCCACAGTCTATAACTCATTTACTTCTAGGGTCTAAAACATTAACTTTTCATTGGCTAAGACGGGTTACCAAACCCTTTTACAGCGGGCAAGATAACTGAAAGAATGATGAGTGCAGGCCGCATAATCGTTCTGCTCAATACTTGCAAGTCCGAAGGAAAGCCATGAGAAGAAGATATAATACGAAAAACAATGAAATGTAGAAGAATACGAAAAACTGGAACCAACATAAACACAGAAACAACATTGTGCACACCTTTCCGTAACCTGGAAACGAACGATAAAACTAGCACTCTAACATCAAGTACCATCAGCGGGCAGACTGGAATATAAATCAGTGCATATGATAATGTTAAAACCTCACCAATACACATCTCACAAGAATGATTACCTTGAGTATGGAAGTATTTTCAGATTCAATTCGCTCGTGGTGTTTAACTTTTTCTTCACTAGCTTTCAGAGAAGCCTTCAAGCGCTCTAATTCCTCACTGAGTTCTTTTGATGACCCTAGTTCAGCCGATTTTGTTAGTAATTCTTGCTTCACTTTCTCATTTCTGGCGAGTTCATCTTGCGCATGTTTCAAATGGCCTGATAGAGTCTTATTCTCAGCTTCGCATTTCCTCATATGCTCATTGACTTCAGCCAGTTTATTTGAAAGCATTGCTTCTGATTCCCTCTGCAAGAGAGCGGATTAACATCAATTCAGCTTCACTCGCTTATTCAATCTCAAATGGGTAACTTTACATATGATGGATATATATTACTAGCTATCCGAATGAGCGAGTGGCCGAGTGATTAGAGATCTCGTCCGATGTGCAGAAGATCGACAGTTCGAGCTACATCTCGGGTCAAGTTTTACACACTCATTCATTATCCACGCAGCAGCAAATGGGTACCAAGAGGCAAAAACCAGTAAGGTAAATGAGACGAGAAAAAGAACTGGCCACCCTAACTCACAATGCCGATAGTCCAAGACAAATGCCCTCTATAATACCCAATATACGTAATCTTGAATGAGATTAACCATTTATTTGAAAATCAGATCAAAATAAGAGAAAGGATCACGACGACGACGACAACAACCACAACAAGAACGATGGCAAAAGTTCAAGATATGCATATAACAAGGCCACTCCTACCCAATAAGGAAAACATTGCAATGTCTAAAGGCAAATTTACCAAAATCGAGAGTTGACAATGATAGCAAGTACACATAATGATAACAATAACAAAGTCATACTAAATGAGAGTATCCAGTCTGTCCCGTCAATAACAACACGAAAAAAAGCAGAAAAGTATCGAATGAATCTATTCTAAAAAGTTATAACAACCTTAGATACATGTAAATTATGTATTTCACTTTCCAGAGCTTTAACTTTCTCATCATAATGCACTTGGTGTTGCTGCTGCTGCTGTTGGTGTTGTTGTTGATGCTGTTGCAGTTGCTTAAGTGCTGAATCTAACTCAGATCTAAGGCCGGACGAAGTTTGTTTGAACTGAGTATATTCCGCCAATAGTGCGTTCTTCTCGTCGGTTCTAAAATGGGAATTGCACGACTACACTCAAAACAAGAAAGTGCAGAACTATACTACAGAATATTAGAGAAATTTGATCTTCAATAATGGAAAACAATAAAAATTCTACAAATAAGGCACTATAAATATGGTCTTCATCAGAGAAAGGCAGTGTCTCAGCTAAATATTTTGAGAGCAGTATCTAGATACTGAAAACAGTATCTTGTGATACGATACTTTTAAAGCCTGATTACATTGGAGTTTTCAACCCCGGGGCTGAATTTTAACCCATCTGGCGCAGATGTAACCCTATCCCTCCTCGCTACTCAATCCTCTCTGTTGATTTGCATTTTCAATTATATGGACAAATTTCAACCCCGGGGATGGGAATAACACACGGGGTTGACATTTCATCCCACCTTGAGCTAACCGAGGTGAAATCTTCCAGGCAATGATTGCCATTGTTCTGGAAAGGCGAATGCTCATATAATTGCAAACTCATCTCAACCCCGGGGTTGAAACGCTGTTGACAAGTGCGCAATGAGCAGTCAGTGATTTCCGAAAGCAGCTATCTTCTTGTATTTAGGTAGCTTAAACCCTGCATTGAGTTTGCACTAAAAAATTAAGCTGCAAGTATAGATTGAGCAGTCATTTTTCTTATTGCCATGAAAATGAATCATACGAAGGTGTGCTTTTTCATACCCAGAGCTGAAAAGTGAAGGTGCATTGCTTCATAACCGGGGTTGAAAAACACATGTAATAGCAGATTCCTTTCACCTCGGTCAAGTAGGTTGAAACTCAGCCCCGGGGTCGAAAACTTCAATGTAATCCGGTCTCGAGAGTCCCTCGCTCATCTCCGGTCTTCATTACTATTCGCTTTCATTAAACAACGTAATGCACCATAAAAAACCGAGTATGTCATGACAGTGAAATGAAGGTGATTATACTTACAACTGCTGAACTCTTATGGAGGCATTCTTGTGCACAGCATTCTCCTATATATGGGGTGAAATATGACAAGGCTGTTCAGTATAGCATAAAATTAAAAAAAACCTGCGAATATAATAAAGAACCCTTCCCACCCAGCAATTTGTTCTTGCAGTTTTGTTCTCCTTGTAACGACCAATGCATTTTGGCTATAGCAATCAGTCAGAGCGGGTGATAAATGCCTCAGAAATTCAGCCAGACACGTGGGCACAAACAATGTCAGCAAACCAACCCAACCGCAAAAGTTATAGAGTCATCGTAAATCATAGGGTAGTTATATCCCTTCTTTTGTATTTACTCTTCTCAGCTTTTTGCTAAGAATTTCAAAGTTGGTTGGATTTGGGAGGTTAGAGAGGAAAACTCATTTGGAGATTCGCTAGAGATTAACTTGTAAACTTGCACGGATACTTATGTGAAAACAGGATACTGTTACCTCTTTCATTCTTTGCAATTCTGCAGAAGATGACTGGTCCAGCATTCCCTTCATCTTATTCAATTGCGCTTGAGAATTTTGCATATCACGTAAATGGTTCTCCTGGGACGTTTCCATTCGCTTTTGCAAAGCTTGAATTTCAGCAGCCTACGAAATTACAAAATGGACAATGCAAACTTTCTGTTCCGGCACTGCAAAATGCGAACTGCATAGATCACTTAATCAAAAATAACTATGTACTAATGCCAAATCGTTCAAGTGAAGCTTACCAATAAATAGGAAAGATGAACTTCACTTAAAGGAGGCTTCTACAATATCACAGCATAAAACTTCAATACAATCAAATACCCTATGATAGTTTCCATAAAGAATTAAACATGTCTTCTTAGTTCAGCCATAGCTTATTATGTATGAGATACTAAAGAAATTTAGCTCGGCTCTGCACGGGTACAGCCCAGTAAAAAGCCCGGGAAAGAAAGCGAGAAGAATAGAAAAGAGAACAACAAGCCTATACATAAGAGAGTTGTAAGTCTGGACAACAAAGTAGCAAGTCTGGACGACAAAGTGGCAAGCTTAGACACATACATAATAACAAGCCTAGATAAGAGAGCTACAAGCATAGACAAAACGGTAGTAAGTCTAGACAACAGAAAAGTAAGCCTGGACAAGAGAGTGACAAACATGTGCGAACAAGGATAGTTTATCGCGTGACAATGAATGGAAGAGAAAGGATGACAAAGAAAGCCATCATATCAGGTTACTGATACTGTATTTTACCAAATAATAGACAAATTCAATCAGAAAATGCATAAGCAAAAACATACACGCATAACTTTGCCAAAATTTCAACATTTCCTGCATATTCTAACTGAGTAGGAAAGTGAGATGCTCAAAGATGTGAAAAAATGATATGTGAATAAACGGTACTCGAAAGGTGACAAAAACAAGTGACCAATTCAGCATGATAATTAAAGTAGATGAGCTTTGTGAGAATAGATACAAAGCAATCCAGAAGAGCGTCAGACGGGAAAGATGGGATGTCAAAAGGAGGCCAACATTAAAAAAAGGAGGCCAAAAGACTTGCAGGTTTTCCTTCCTTTCTTGGAACGATGAAAGGTATTACAAAGCTATGAAAGAATGGATGCACGATAACCTCAACGGTTCCAGCACTGTCAGGGCATGACGGAAAAGTGGGAATGAGCGACAAGAAACACCAATCAACAAAGGCAGGCCGTGGTATAAAGCTATCTGGCAAAGGCATACCTGTTGACTCAATTTCTGGTTCGATTGGGCTCGGAACTGTTGAAGCTGTGATTTTTCTTGTTGCACTTCTTGCCTTCAAAAAAAAATAAGAAAATCATTAACTATGGCAAAAACGTGCCAATATACAACATAGCATGCCGCAAAGGAGCCAATACCCACCCAATCTAATAGCCACTCCTGTTCAATAATCGCTCTGGGGTCATGTTTGAAGACCCGAAAAAGCATCTTAGGTGCTTACTCTGTCACATAAATGAACGAGCTGCTCTATCATAACAGTTTTAAAACAACTATAGATACTACATCAACTTTTGGAATTTCTGTTTATCTGCTGATATTAATCTGGCAATATATGCAGCAATAGTGTAGTGATGTGTACGTCTGTTTCACAACCAAAGTGTGCACGGTTCGAATTCCACTTTTATATATATTCGAAGGGTAGTGCATTAGCTCCTTTCGCTCTATTGACTGATTGCACTATGGCCTTGGTGGGTAGTATACACAATTGTGGCAGAACAATAAGTGCAGTTGACAGTTGGCAGATAAAGAATAGCCAGCTATCAGGACGGACTTCCCAAGGGCAATAAACTTTCGCTACTTAATTACTTAAACAAATTAGTTCAGATAAAGCAATCTGCTTGCAAACTTTTATCTATTTGGTCACCTGAAATGCCTTTAAAAACCTGTTTCATGAATGGATAAGATCACACTGCCATCAATAGGTTATTGGATCACCTAAGTGGTCAGGGCTGGAAAAGATTTTGTAACACCTCCGATCATGGAAAAATTGTTGTCCAACTGCCTTCCCAGTACCAAATAATTTTAATCACAATACGAACGAATAGAGAAAGATTCAAAATACACCGGTACATTGTAAAAACCGTTCTGGATCTGTCAATCACATTAGTCAATTGCCTCCAAAAACGTCACAGCGAAAGGAGTCAATTGCTTCCATAGCGACATAAAGATCCGAAATGACCAACATTGTGTTATCTGAGCACAAAGAAATGCCAATTTCCATATCATGTGAGAGATACAATGAACACAAATGATTAATTCCTTTAATGAAGCAAACACAAAAGTTTGCTAATAAAGATTTTCAACTCAATGAAACTTTTATAAGTGTCCCTATTGAAATTCCGGACTAAAAGGATGTCCATCTCTTGCTCACGTAATACCATTGTAATTCCAGAGTAAACGATGGTCTTACAACGGCGGCACATCTTTTGCCCTTAGTTCATCAGGAATACAAGAATTCAGGCAACTTGTAAATTATTAGAACGGTTGGGAGACTGAAGTAAATACCTTAACTCTTTATTTTTCTTGGCAGCAGCAAGTGACGTATTTTTTTCTGTAAAATAGTTCAAGATCATTCCATGGCTGAGTGGTAACACTTGTGATGGTATTCAACAATCTAATAAATTGTCTAAATCAATGTCGGGTATTTCAAGTGTTCAATATCATAACAAAGTATTTGCAAAATACGCAAATTTTACAATTCAATGCTACCATATTTTTAGTTCATTTTTAGTTTCCTCTTTACCACATCACTCCAAAAGTTTAGTTAAATTGCAAAATACTTCAACCAATGTGAACAATGAAGTACAAGAAGCAACTATCATAAAATGCAACAAACAGGTTTTTTTCTAAGTCGGCAAATGTTCATTTCGTTGAAACCTTATTTTTCAAAAATTGAAACACTAACTCAATTATAGTCCACAAGCATTACACAGCTACACAAATCGACCCTTCTAGCTGCAATGTGTTATCCTTAAACTCTACTCAAATCATCTCCTTACTCTTGCTTTGTTAATAGACAACTAATCAATCATGCAAAACAGAACAACAAAGTGACTTATCAAAACAGATATACATCACCCCTGAGAAACTACACAAGCAATGCAACATTAAAATTCAATAAGCTCCCAAATACTATGCTTGAATACCAACAGACAATGATGATCACACTACACACTTTTTAATAAGAAACAAACTTCCTCCCTTCAGCCTGGGTGTTTCTTAATATTTTTTCATATCCAGGTTTAACTGTGTCATGAGTGTTTTTTGGAATATATCAAATTTGCTATAACAACAAGGCAATTGTGAGATAAGACATGAGATATGTAGCTAAAAAGCATCTGAGAGACTAATATTGTTTGCATTTTGGCTTCCAGTTTAATAAAACTTTTCTTGCAGAAATATATTTTTTGTGTTTACTTTTGAAACTTAGCCTGCCTCTGTTTCTTAAAAGATTCTTACTTTTTGTCTAGTTTGAGCCTAATGTTTTCTATATACTTGATTCTTATAAAAAAACATGCTGCAAATGCAGAAAGCTCATTAGGTTGTGATATCAAATCATTTTTAATCATGTGTCCCACTCTGCTTGCCTGTGTTGTTGATCACATGCACATAAGTTCTGAATATGAAAGCCCTGAATTACGAAAACTAAAAAGAACTATACAAGCACTCCGCAACAAATATAAACACAAAATTATAGTACAACACCACAAGAAACATATTGAGACAGAAATATAAATAAATCTGACAAAAAATGCACATACCATCATCAAGTTGTGCTTCAAGCTCATGGACTCGCTTTTTCAATTCATCAACTGGATCTCCTTTTTGGTTAGGCTATGAAAGGTCATAAAATATTCATACTAGATACAAAGAAAAGAATATAAAAACAGCAAATCCTTTGTCAAAATGTTCTTTAAATGCTACCAACAAGTAAAAATTATTGCAGTACTGCAATGCTATTTCATTTTATCTCAATAAAACACTAGACTTACTTTAACAAGAAAGCCCTGTTAACCTTACTAATGAAGATGTAAGGGTGTTAGTAGAGACCAAGAATTTCATAAACATTGATGCAAAATGATGTAAAAATGACATCCAGTAAATTCAAACATAAGACTCAAACACATGATTTCAGTACTAACGAAGGATCTCAATCAAGTAATGAGATATTTCAATGCATATGGCTAATCATGAGCAAAGTGCCTAAGATGGTGCAAATTCTAATGTTTAAAGTAACAACTGCTGGACCAAATGATAACTATGCTGATATGTAACTACTAAAAACTGAGAAAACAAAAAGTTCCTAGCAGGAAAATTATGGCTGCAGAAAAACAATTGAAATTGGATAACTTGACTGCTTGGTTACTCAAACTGTAACTACCTTGAATAGACTTTCAATTCTCTCCTACAATTTCTTATACAAATACGGCCTGCTAACTTGAACACTTGACAAAAGGTAAAGGTTACTCCCATATATGATTCCAAATGATGGGTGCAAAGTTTGGAATAAATATGGATCTATACAGCATTTGTTCAAGATAAATGTGATTGGTATGAAATATGTCTTTCATTTACCATTAATATTCTTAGAGTTAAGGTATTTAATGGAATTCAGTTTATGAGTTTGAGCCAAGACTAATATTTTGTATTTAGCAGTCAAGTGCTCTAACCACTTAGCCATTTGTCCATGAATACTTAATAACATAAAAAAATGTGATTTCTCATTGGAGTTTGAGCTATCAAACTGTCAACTATAATGAATTTGTGCAGTATATAATAGAATTCTAACCTGGCTAAAAAGAATGAACAAGGATGATCATGTTGGTAAATTTCAGACCATTTGCTATGGTTCAATATACATAAAAAGGCCTAGGAACACATAAAAGGGACTGAGAAGATTAGCTGCTGATATGGATGTCTGTCATAGAACAGTGAAGTTGTAAAAATTAATCAATCAGATCCATTTATCAACTTTGTGCCAGCACCTAACACAGAAAACATGCACAGTCATGCTCTACTCACTTTCTTCCATTGCTGCAGTTCATTCTGCTTGTGCAAAAGGGCATCAATCAATTGTTGCACTTCAGAATTATTCAACTGTGCTTTGGCAACATCATTTGTAATCTTGTCAACACTAACTTTGCTTTCATCACCTGAAAAAAATCAAAATAAATAAAACATATCTCAATCTTTCATATTGAAAGTCTGAAAATAAAAAACTATTATCTCAACTTTTTGCTTCAATCTGCCAAGAATACTTGAATGAGATGTAATAGGCAAAACTAAGTGTAAAAAAGGTGCAGCGTACAATGTATGGCCTACTTAATGTGCAGACTTCTATACTTATAGACTACTAAATGCAAAAGTGCCAAGCAAAACAAGTGACATCCAGTGAAAGAAAACTGATAATAATGGACAGTGTGAACAAATACGATAAAAGCATCCCTACAATCTGCCCAAAAATGACTATTAAAAATGAAGATGATAAGTGATTAATGGCAATGACAATCCAAAAGTCTCCTTAAATTCCCATTATTTCATGGGAATTATTGACTTCAAGAATCTCTAAGAATTTTCAGTGTCACTTTCACTCTCCAAACATAACCATATCAGCATCTATGCTCCAACTACACTAGAACCACAAAAATGCATACAATGATCAAATTTTAACCTAGCACTGATGTAACTGTATGTATTTGTTTGTTTACAAACCCATTACAAACTACAAACTGTATAAATATTTGCAATGAACTATGATTGTCCTGCTGTGAAGCACAGAACCTGAAATTGGCCCATACAAAGTGTCCCTTTCAAAGGATGATTGTCATTTCAATCAAAGAAAATATTTCTTAAAGTGATACTATTTGCTTAAAAGAAAGGCTCTGTAGTCAGCTTTCAGAACCAATCCACAAAGGCCAGAACCTTACATTTTGAACCAAAATTGACTGAGCAAAACTTGGGCTGATTTTTATCAACTTAATAAGGCTATAACCTTACAATTTATGGGCCTTTTAGAGCAAAACCTGGGTTGACTCTTGGTAATCTACCAGGGTTAGAACCTTCAACACTGTTCATACATACTTCTACCACCTGTGCAAACAAGTATATTATAACACCTATGCAAACCTTCAGAATGATTAGAAAAACACAATGTCCAACATTGTTCAAAAAACACATAAGGCCTAAGTCTAATTTCATACATACCCAATAATAATAACCACACTAGTTATATTCTCCAATAGAGTTCTACTCTCAATAAAATGACTGTGCAAAGGAAAAACTAAAGCAAATAGACATATATCTACAAGGTTCTGACTGTGCAAGTAAATATATATTCTTTTATGTCACATATCTCATACAAGATTTGTGTAAAATCCTTCAAGTGCTGAAAGCAAGATTCACCATAAGCAGGTATGTCCATTTGATATGGGTGACTGTCATTACCCCTGCAAATGTCCTTATAGACATAGTTACATAGGTGTTTCACTGCCTCCCCCCCCCCACAAAAATGCAATTTTGGTCCAAAAGATAACTGTGAACAGACTCTATTGGTGTAGTTTAAAAGCATTGCTGCAAATCTGCCTCAAGTGTTGAGTATACTTCTAGCACAGGGACTAACATTCTGATGGATGACTGTCTTTCACTGAAGCAGAGGTGAATCCAGCAGATTTTAATTGCAAGCAACAACTAAAAAATTAAACAGTCAGAGAAAAAGTGAAATAATGGGAAAAGCCAAAAGTAACAGTAGCAAGAATACTTCAAGAGGGCCCATCCTCTAAAGCCAAGTTGTGATGATAATGTAATACCCAGGTGACAATATGTTTTATAAAGTGGCTTGTACCTACTTGTGAGTTGTCTTTGAACTATAATGTGATGAATTCTGAGAGCAAATGACTTGGCAAAAACTTGAAATGAAGCATACCTGTCTGCTTAGGTTTCTTGCTCTTTGGCTTCTTTTGTGATAATGCTGAATCTGCCTGCTTTACCTTTTCCTCTTTTGACTTTTCTTTTCCTTTCACAGGCTCTTTAACTAAAACTGGTGATTCCTCCAAAAGCTCATTCACTTCAAAGTCTGGCAAAGTCTCTAATGCTGGTGCTTCATCTACCACTGCCTCTATTGTTTCCACAATTTCTTCTTTAACTTCAATCTTTGGCTGTTTCTTGGATGGTTCTGGTTTTGATGCTGGTTCTTCAGGTGATGGCCGCTTCTTCTTTTCCTTGTTCTTTCCCCCTTTTCCAGACTTAGCCTAGCCATATAAAAAATCAAATTACTACTGACATTACTGACACAATAATAAATGTTTCACTTGAAACTTGCAGGTAAAAAAGCAGAATGCACAATGTAAAGTTAGAATAGTGGGGAATCCAGCAATTACATAAATGTCCAGCATAGGCATTATGAATGCGTGTCAGTGCATGGGGAATCTGCATATGACTGCTACTTATAGGCACAAAATGCTACACTCCCAAGTCCTGCAGATACTGTTGACTCAGATCTACCTGCTGATTACTGCTGCTTACATATGTTAGTTCAATAGAATCTATTGTAGATGAGAACCCAGCAAAAGACAGGTTCCAGTTTAGCAGTAGCACCATACATAACATCCTGTTGTAATTTGATAGCAAATTTTGTGCTCAGATATGTGCTTGCAGGCCTAATGCACTTCTAATGAGCCTTACACCATGTTTTTTCAAACTCAACAAAGCAAAGATGATAACAAAGGGATGCACCAAGGCCTTTAGGCTACAAAGTAAATGACCCTAAAACTGCATAACAGGTTAGCCCAAGGCTGATCCAAATTCTCAACAGGGTATGTTTCAAAGAAAAACCTTACCCTAAGCCAATGATTTTGTCAGATATAATTTCTTTCCACTGCCTGTACCTATAGAATTCCTTCTACATTTATCATCCTAAGTTGAAAAAGGTGAAACTCACAGCAGTACACAAGAACAAAGTCACTTAATAGGATGTGATTCTAACCATAGAATGTCCACAGGCAGTAGGCAAATGTTCTCAATGTACTGCCCACTAGATAACATATATAAACATCACCCATGAAAACATTTTATTATTTCCTCTACAAATTTGCAATATCTGCAATTTAGAAAATGGATATGGCCTGAAGGATGAAATTCCATTACTTCACCAGCAAGCAGTGGACACTACTGATATTGATAAGACAATTACCCAGCTGAGTAATTCAATTGGCTATACCAAAACCGCTACGTAAAGAATTTTTCAACACAGTTACCACCTAGAAACACTATCCATTAGTTCCCAGTTAAACAAATGTGCATCCTGCTGGAATAATCGAGGAGAGTCCTAACAATCCATCTGTAAACTTAAGTACAAAATACGACTTGATGTCCGTTCTTCATATCAGTACATTGAAATCGTAAAGCAAATACCAGACATGCTAGGACTAAGTGTACAAAACATTGAAAATGGGCTACGAATGAACAACCGCCCAAACGAATGTAAAAGTAAATCATGTCCATGAATTATTTCCAGTACTTTCCTGTTTAAGCTATACGAAAAGAGGAAACTGAAAAATATGCCAAGTGCTTGAGGAAAACCAAACACCACCCAGCACGTCGAAATTGCGTGGTTTCTCATAGGATCAAACAGCTGATTCCTTGATATGCTGATAAGGCAGTCTCCATATATAATTCAGCTACTAGTTGCCACAAAAAATCCCAGACAGAAAAAAATTGCAACTTGTGTCCAAAAACAAAACAATAATGGACTGATAATGGACTTTAGAACATTACGCAGGCATAGTAGCAAGAATAGTTGATAGACAACCGTATACTTCTTGATAGGGCAGTACCACAGACCATTAGACTATCTTTAAAGATACAAGGAAATAATAGCAGCAAATATATAAACGATTTACCTCCTCGTGATGCTGCTTTTGTGCTTCAGCTGGCTTTGCTTCTTCAATCGTGGTTTTCTGTACATCCGGTTCAACGATTTGTTTTCGGTTGCCAGAGAGAACCTCAGACTGGTCCGTCTCGTCCTTCCTTTCTTGTATTTTGTTTGACTTCTCCCTCTTAATTTTCGTCCATTTCTTCTTCGATTTGGAGGGCTTTGAAGCATTAGAATTCAGTGACTGAATTAACACTTCCTGCTCCTTTCGCTGTGCTGCTACAACATCTTCAAACTTTTCTTCCTTGCTAGCGAAGATGACTAGGCCAAACAGTGAAGCGACTGCAATGACCACGACGAAGATAGCACCATAAAAACCGTTCGTACCTAGAACGTCTATCATGTTGCTGATAAATTTATGTTCTTCCGTTAGAGTTTCAGTCCTGATAAAGGTTTTCCCCAAATGATGCTTGCTTTCAAAGAGGACGAGAGAATTGCTCCACACAAACCTTAGGCCCTGTTATCAATCTTTGTAAAGAAATCCCGCAGGATATTGCACGTGGCACAATAGGATTGTTCAAACCAATCATAAGTGTCAGCCTCGTATCAAGTACGGAGACAGTGACAGGAAGAAAGAACTTCCAGGCTCAAACATCAAGAGAAGCTATTGAATTTCTTCAAAGTTGTAATAAGACTTTTCTTATCTTTTTAATATATCCTATGTTTTGTAAGCTAGACTGAAAACGGTTTTTTTACTCAGCTCTGTTGGAATATATGAAAGGGTTGATACACACGTCTATATTAAATCATTGTATTGATGGCATGAATCCTTATGGGTAAACAGTTTGTAAACATATTAAGCATCAACAATTTCTGAAACTATGTCTAACCCCAAAATGACAGCTAGGACCAAACTTCATCAAAGCCCCGCGTTTAATTGAACTCTTCCCAAAGCAATCAAATTCCAGCCTTCACGATATATAGTAGTCCCGAGAGATAATGCAAGTTCAATTGCTTTTCCTTGAATGTAAAAATTGGTCTCTCATGATATACAATACCTCTTTTAGTGAACACAAAAACTTTGGCAGCTTTTCCAGATAGCATACGTTGAGTGACTTTGTGATTTTTGTTAGGAGAATAAGGCACCTAAGTATTGTTACCTGTAATCGGTGGGTTGCACTACCTACTCTTTGGCATAGGACCAAAAATAAGCATTAACCCAGCTCACTTTGTATAGTTGAAAGTCAAAACTGTGGATCTATAATTGGAAAAGAACTGGAACAAACTAACTTGTGTGATAATGATATATATTAAGATTTGTTAATTTTCAGATGATGATAAAAGTCACTATATCGCCTTGTAGAAAGTGGCATAGATATAGGAGGGTGAGGAGTGGGGATAATCCTTGTAAAGCTAGACTGTCATTTTGTTGGAATACTTCTTATCTTTAACTGACGTAGTCGTTTTCTCTTCTACAAAGAAAAACTAATATACTTATTATATTTTTGTCTGAAAATCTTCATTTCTTTTCCTTCCTATAGTGTCCTATCTACGCCACTGCTTGTAGACAACTTGCTAGTTTTTAACTTCTATTAACCCCTTTGTGTATTTCCAAGGACAGACCACACCTAATTTTTTATGAAACTGTGGATCCATACGCAATTCGTATTGTTGACTCTGTTGCAGAACAAGGTCAGAAGGAACGAGATTATTTACCGACAGTGAGATGCACAAAATGAAGCATAAAACGAACAAGGTAATTTGCCACAATGGAAAATGCGATTTAGAAGTGTATACTTTCGGGATAGATTTAGATTCGAAAATGCGACTTTCTTAACGTCTTTGAGAAGCCTAGATCTACCTTTTTTTAAACCGCAATCAAGGACTTAAACATGTGAACTCACAAGAAACCCCTTTTTGCTTCCAAGGTCTTACAATTGTTCCATACATCCAGAAATCATTTACTTGTTTAGTTTAGCAAAAAAATTATCATTGAATTCTTTGTTTAGTATGATGAGACAAGGCAGCAGCAAATGTTTGTGCGCCCCGTTTTTCCTCGTAAGAACATTCAGCATAGGTGTCACTCCTGAGAGCCAAAATCGAAGGTTTTAAGAACATTTGGGTCTTTAAATGGTTGAGAAAGGTACAGTAGTTTGTATTCATTTAAAGTCAGTCTAATGCGCTGAATATCTGGTTTCAGATGGGATTTTCTATATATTTTGAACTTTCATAGTTTAATTTGCATTAATAATGGCAGAAAAACGTTCAGATAAGTAAAGATAAGTAAAGATGCGAATACAAACCTGCTTATAAGAATGCAAAAATGAATGAATGAATGAATGAATGAATGAATGAATGAATGAATGAATGAATGAATGAATGAATGAAGGAATTAACTAATTCATGATTGAGCGAATAATGAAGCAAAGAATGATTGGATGAACGATTGAATGAACAAATGAATGGATATTTACAACTGCACTACGAAGAAAGCTAATAGCCCAAATATGACTACTTTCAGCCTAAGATCAAAGATCACATAGAGCCAAAATAAACTAGCTCTACTATTATTGTCTCGAATATTTTTACATAATGTAACTAGCTCTTTCAATAGCAAATCACTGTTTCTGAGAAATGTTATTTACTTCATAAAGGTTAATTTCTTTGTTGGCCTTCCTAAATTTTTCTCTAAAATCTGTCTTCCCAATTGATTCTCTTCTCCTCACTGCTGGTTTCCTTTCGTAGATCCTTGTATTAAATTATTGTGTTGGTACAGGGGAACTCAAAATTTCAACATTATCGAGAGAGGTGGAATGAAGTATATTTTTTCATGTCACAACAATGGGGAATGCAAATCAGCCATCGTGTTTTATTCTGCCTAGATAAACTTCAGCCTCTCTACTAGGGACTAAAATAAATGTGGGTCTGACTAAGTTTGTAGGGTTGTAAATCGAAACTGTGCATCTGTAATTGGGGAAGGTGTGGATTTGCAATCAGAGCATATCTCTTATTGAGCCATAGATGGATCCAGAGCTTGGTTTGGGGGGGGGCATTTCCGAAAGAAAATCGTGCGGGGGAACTTCTTTATACACACGCCCTTCTAAAACTTTCAGAATGTTGCGTAGAGTATTCAATTCATTTCTTGTCTAATTTCTGTAGCATATCTCTTGAATAACAGAAATTTTCGCTATACCTTGCTCCTCCCCTTTGGATCCACGCTTGTATTGCGCATAGACCATCAAAACTACCACTAATTACCAAAGTATTTAGTTTCTGCTACGCCAATTGTGTAACTTCAAGGAAATAACACAACTATTTTTTATATAAGTGTGGGACTGTAAGCATTTCTTATTTTAACCTCTTTTCTCTGGCTCCAATGCGTAGAGATAGCTCCCTGTGTGTGCTGTTTAAAGTGGTCTTTTTCCAGAGATACAACAAAGGAAAAGAAAATGAGATATTCACGTTATAAGAGTCCAATGTCTACGCATCTCTCAAATCAAATTCTCTTTTTATGTACGATTTTGTTGCTCTTTCTATCCAAAGGCAGAAATGTTAAAGATCTTGAAATGGAACCTCTGCAACACAGCTGCACGTTTTTTCTATAAGATACCTGCTTATAAGCTGCCAAATACTAGACATCCTAAACTTTAAGAAACTTTTAAACACAGAATAAACAACTACAAGGAAAGAGTTAAAAAACTTCAGAAACTTAAATGCCATATTTTACAGTTTCTGAAACCTCCCTTTCCTCCAAATATTTTGCAAGTTTCCTCTACAGTGTGTTCTACGTGCGAAGCTTCATGGGTATTACAAAAGACAATGTTTTCACTGCAATGTTTTCCTTGACTTAAGACACTTTTAGAACCAAAATGTGGCTAAAAATTTAAGTAACTTTTACCCCTAAGCCTTAAGTCAGATTTCTACTAAAAAGACGTGTGCTGGTATATGAACTCTGACTAACTTGCATGAACGACCGCGAGGAAGTGAGGCTAGCCTCAGAAAAAAACATTGTGGTAATGTATTGTAAAAATTTTTAATTCAATTCAATTGTAACATAATCTTAACTGCATTTCCATTAGCAGAACTAGTGAAGTGCATATTGAGGTAGTAAGGCAAACTAGAAATGTAAAATTCAAGATATAAGAATAAAATAGGTGAGATAAAATGTGTAGCCTTACATGATTTAAACAAAGATGATAGCATAAGGAAAAACGAAAAGATAAAGTGAACAAATGAAAGAAAGAGAGAAGTCGAAAAATCGAAGGAGATTGCTACTATGAGGACCAGAAACAGCAAAGAGTAAATGGAAGACTCAATAAATTGAAATGCACTGTTGTGAAGAAGAATGGTCCTATGTCAAAAGTGATTTTTCCAAAATATCTGAGAAAGGAAGAGTACAATTGTAAAGCATACGAGCATACACGAGCAACGGAGCAGGGGGAGGGCTGGGGGCCATAGCCCTTCCATTTTTTATAGTAACTTTACTTTAGTATGCGTTGTAGCACCCTCTATATCCTTGCAATTTTAATCTGCCCACTCGAGTCCCCCACCCAAAATGTTGCTCCGCTGCCCCTGGAATGAAATCAGATGAATAACGGGAGATTGGACAATAAGGTGCGAGTTATATAGGCTATTATTCAACAACGTAATAATGTATATTACAACCATGCACCAACCTCGTTCAGTTCTGAGTTTCTAAGTTACACCTTTCTTTTTATAAGAACCAGGTAATTTTTGCCAAGGTTTGGTTTTCCTTGGCTTGGTTCCTATTTTTTCTATACTTCTAGACTCAAATGTTCTCAAAATTGTTCGTATGTGAAAAGTGATTTTCTCCAAAATACATATCTGAGAAATTGAATGCAGTATATAGTTTCTGAGACGATCGGTTGGGGTTTTAATGAAAATATAGCAGCCAAAGCTGATATTTACTAACACCTTATCATATCATAAGTTGTTTGCTAAAAGATATGGGCAACTAAGTACTTGTGGAAATTCTAATCAGAGGCCGAGCATGTTTTAGCCGAGCAGTTCGTATTTTCTGGCGATTCGAGCTTCGGTATTCTTAGAAAGTGTGTCCTAATGAAAAAACTAGTGTAACATACGTTAAAAACCAATCCGTCCTTGTTAAAATGTTAAAAAGTATGCTGGGAATTGATGTAACTTCATAATATACATAATTAACATATGAGTGAAGGATTTCAGACTGTAGCAAAGGCAGCAATACCAGGAATGCTTTTTATTCCAGATATACCCAAAGCAGGGGCCTTACCAGCTACCATACTGAAGGGACTTCAACGGATTATGTCCTATTCAGGACAACGCCCTTCATTACAATGGCATACAATGCAAGACCCGAATAAAGGGTGATAAAGAGCAATGGTATGAAAAAACAGATAATTTCTACCTTACTAGAGATATACCACCCAATCCCCATGGCGCACCACTGACCCCAAAGGCCAATGAGGGCAAAGTCTCAAGCAGAACGTACTTCAGGTTCTGCCCCCGACCCTGTAGACATGTGCCATAGGGTATGTATATGTGTGCGGAATCTCTCAGCGGATGTTGCCATGGTCTGGGGCAGTCGTAATCAGTGGTCTTGGCGTGGCTGGAGTTTCCTTTTGGTAAATACTGAGGGTATCGTTCAGAGGAGCATGATGCAGATATCATCCTTTGTTACTGTGCATACGGTTACCGTAAGACTGTCCATCTTTAAAGAAGAGATATACTGTATGATGGTTACAGACTAGCGAGTGATGTTCTTTCTTCATGGTCCTATCGTGTAGCGTCAGTACTAGACAGTGGAATCTGGCCACATTTCGAATTCAGCTAGGGCTGCTTCCAAATCTAAGGAAAAGGAATAATCAATAAGACAAACGCCACTCTGAAATCAGAGGGAATGTAATCTTAACAGAGAGCTTTCACGTCAGATTTTGAGGAGTTCTTGGCCTCCTTCTAAACTCTTAAGGTAAAGTCAAATGAATTCACTTGGGTGCAACTATACTCCGGGCCTGAATGGTTGAGATAAATTACTTTCTCGACAGATGGACAGAACCATGTTTATTTCAATCTTTCCAAATATCTGAGCTCTTATTTAACACTACTGATCACTGTCTCTTATCGGAGTTCATGTCACATTTCTTTTTCTGCAGATCTCCCTCGCTCTCTCTGTGCGTGCGTGCATGCGCGCGTGAGTGTGTGTGTGTGTGTGTGTGTGTGTGTGTGTGTGTGTATGTGTGTATGTGTGTGTGTGTGTGTGTGTGTGTGTGTGTGTGTATGTGTGTGTGTGTGTGTGTGTGTGTGTGTGTGTGTGTGTGTGTGTGTGTGTCTGTGTCTGTGTGTCCGTATCTGGGTGGGTTATGGTTGCGAGCTGATCTCACACCTTCAAGTTCACGATGTCTTAGAAATCATAGCTACCTATCAAAGTAAAAAGAACAAAGTACACACCATGAGGAAGTACTATATCTTTGACGTCATCGGGTAATATTCTTCTAGCTTCGTCGATGTTCTCTCTTGATGCCGATAATATTCTATGAATATGCTGTGCACTGTGAGAGAGAAAATTTTTTGAGATCTAAGCAAGATTCACAAACTGTTTTGAAGCAACTCAACACACAAAAAGCAGCATAAAGAATGACAGATTATTAACACTACCATGGTATATCAACCTGAGACTAGTATACTCTTGCTGCTCCTCTTGGGCAGGATCACACCTAGATAACGAACTGAACACATGATATAAGCGACTAAACATTCCGAAAATTAAGACAAATATTGAATTTTTAAACTTTTCGCTGTCTATTACTAAATTTTAACTATCATTTTCAACATACATTTAAAAATATATATGCTGATATTTTCTTTCTTAGTCACATAGCTCATTGATAACAGAAAATATTTTTCTGAACTGATATACCCTATAAAAATATTTGTTTAATAAATAGATACACGAGCCATTCGTAAACAAAAAACAAGCGGGCAAGATTCATCATAATGAAAATGAGAGGAACCCAAATAAGTGCCGAGAAAACAAACATAAGAAAACAACAAATATTTCCATCTTAAGAAGTTCGTAAAGGATTTGGAACTGATCCATAGTTGTGAAATTGAACTTGTCCTGGGAACAACCGCGAATGAATATGTATGCCCAGACATGAATACATGGAAATATATTTGTGGAGCTTATTTAGAATCCATGCAGTCGCATCACATAGAATTGTTGGATTAAAAGGTATTTTAAAAGGAGACCATTCATTGCAAAGAGGCTATGTTTAGTTCCATATCCATTTACACAGAAGGCAACGGAATTTGAATACTGGGCATAAGGAACAATCTCAAGAATTCACATAACACGACTTGAGTACTTTCCATAGTATAATACAAAATCACAGAGAAATAAAGTTGCTTTTCCTATGATTCCTTGTGACCCTTGCAATTTCCCATGAATACGAATATTGAAATCAGGCATCACATTGCTTATAGTTCAAGGGTGTGAAATATAATGTCAGCAGGCAAGATGGTTAATCCGGTCCCACACTCTTGTGGAGCAATAGATTCTAAGACTGTACAAGAATGAATACATTCTACTAGTATCTTACCAGATTATTCTATACAAGCAGTAATGGCTGCAGGATTTTGTGTATTTTGGAGATACCCAAATCTTTCAGCAAATTTCTCAATAATGAGCATTAATAAAGTAAGCATGGGCTCAGAGTATTCACATCAGCACAGAGTTGAGATTCTGAAACAGGGTGCTTCACAAGACAAGCCATCTCTTATTGATGTACCAGGCAAGGCACCACTGGGGGTACTGGACCCAAATATATCCTGAGAAATTTTATTTTCCTTGTTCTACTTTATCATCAATTGTAGATTTCTCCTGCATTTAGGCCCAAGCACTATACAATTCGTTCTTCGAGATGATTTAGCCATTTGAGACTTTTAAGCAGTTTCAGACACAGCCATGGTGGGCTCTCCTACGTCACTAAACGCCGTCAGCTGTTGGATTGCGTCAGCTCTGCCAGGTAAAATACTCGTGGCATCATGCAGATCATCATCAAATAATGGAAAGCTCATTGAGCTGAGGAACCATGGCTTTCCATGCTCTCCTGCCCTATGCCAGCCGATACAATCCAACAAGACTCTGAGATCAACCAAACTCTCGAATGTTGTTACTAAACCTGACCTTGAGTCTACCTCTACCTCTTTTGCCGTAAACTGTCCCTGTTAACAAGTCCTTACAAATATCATCTTTCTTAAATGCATCCCCGATAAAAGCCAGTTTTCTTTTAGCAAGGACAACTAATAGTCTTTCAACAATTCCAATTTTATTTGTAACATATTCGTTCGAGTTTTTATCAGTCCCGCTAATTCTTAGCAATCGGCGACAACATCATAGTTCAAAGGAAGCAATTTTCCTTTATCTATTTACTTCAGTACCCACCATTCAGATGCAAAGCAAGACTAAATCAAATGCAAAAAACAAAGAAGATAATAGATGAATATCTACTGCTTCAAATGGAGCATGATTAGGAGTGCTATAATTTTTATGCATACTCATGTATGCCATTTTCTGTGTTTATTTCATGAGCAAATATTATGTACTAGCTAGGTAATAACTTAATTTTATGCTGTAATCTTATGTTTAAATAAGATACTGCTAATTATCAAAGGACTTGAAATGACGTCAATATATGCATGGACTATGCTTGTATTCACTTTCCTCATATCACACCATGATATCCCCACTGAGGTCCAATGCCCCATCCGGCCGGGTTGGGATAAAGTAATGCCCCATCTGGCTCATGCATTATAATGATTTTGACAACCCTGGTTTAGAAGAAGCAACAAATGACCTAGCTGACTTACCAATCGTAGTCTAACTCTTCATCTGAATCATTTCCAACCACAGTCTGTTTATCTAAGCGTTTATATTTGAACCACACAGGCCTAGAAAGTGAAGATTAAACTGAAAAATGAAACAATAATACAAGCACAGTTAAGCAAGGTTGCATTTCTGTCTATATATAGCAAGAGATTGTATTGAACGTAAGGTACCGAGTAAGCGAATCTCAGGTTTCGAACACACGGCTCTGTCTTCACATGAACGTCGATTGATACAGCTCAATTTATGGTTGAGCTATTCACACCGACGACGGATCGGTACTTTGTCTGAGTCATAACGGGGAGCAAAATGAGGGAAATTTACAAGATCACTCTTTAGCCATTAAATAATGGAACCCGAAGGAAATTTTCCAGGATCACACTCCGGCAGGCCATTTCAGGAAAAAGGCAAGGAGACAAACTTTATTTACAGAGCACCATAGATGTGATTCTAGGGCCATGTCATTGTGAAGAAAGATACGATGTTCTTGGCAATATTTCATACGGAAGAGCATGATATTGTGAAAAGAATGATGACACCAACTTAGTGCCACTCTGCCATTTGAATGTTCATTGAGCTCTACTTCCACACCAAGCAGTTAGTTTATAAGGCACTAAAAATTCCCCAAAGTTTTATTATGATAATCAATAGTATTACTCCAAAGGGCATATATAGCCCCCTTTGCTCCCGTGGGCTCAGGGTGACGGGAATTGGCCCAAAGTCCCGTGCTGCAGGTGTCTTTCCCACGCCCATTCCCTACCTGAAGCGGATTTTTAGCATCCTTCCCCTTTTTCATTTTGGAAACATTTATAACTGAAGTATCCAGTAATTCTTATATTACAAGCGTTCATTTTGTAGACCACTATTTGAGTTTAAAAGAGCAAAATTTAAAACCAAGACCGCTGTTTCCTAGGTTTTCAGTCAGCTGAAAGCAAAGTCAATTGAAAACATAGCCAGATGACGACGAGGTCAAATAAAAACGCATCATAAACAGAGAAGAGTACACTCGAGAGGAATGAACTGCGCTTTCAATCTGGAAACGCAGCAAAAACAAAGAATAATTGTCAACATTCTGAGGTAGTAAATTTCCTAGTTCACGAGCAATTTTCTCCCTTCAAATTCCGCTTTACACTTTCGATCTATCAACTTGAAAAATACACTCATATCCACTTACCCACTGTTCCTCTGGTCTTTAGAAACTCGATCGGGAGAAAGCAGTGGAGAACTAGGGCCAGTTTCCTCATTTTTCCTATCATTCGGTTTTTCAGAATGAAGCGATTCACTAGGTACTAATTCAGACTTATGAACTTCCATCTTCTCTTCCATCCTCTGAGAAGGAGGAGAATTTGCCTCTGGGCTGATCCCATTGACATTCTTCTGGATTTCTTGATCCTTTTCTGCAGAGGTTTTCTCTTCTTCGTTTACCCCTGTATTTTCAGGCTCCTCTTCTATGGGTTCCTCCCTAATAAAAAAGAAACCCAATCAAAACTAGCTTTCTACTTACTCATAGTGATAGCAAAAGAGATAGGCCGAAATGATAAGCTAAGGAATGGCTACTAACAGATAGGGAACCAGATCTGTAGCCAGTGGTGCGTGGCTCATGGAGCAAAGCACCATGGATTTCCAAAAAAGGAATCAGTTTCCCTCTTAGAGAAAGAGCACTCGAATACTTTTTTGCATCATTTTACACCATTTCTCAGAAGTCAATCCAAATCATGTAATTCAATGCATTTTGACCCCAATAGGACCTACCAGGCCCTCGGCTGACTTATGACTTATGATACATTCAGCCTGTAGGAAGAAAAGGTGGCATGGGAGGAAGGGTGGGAGGGCTCAGAGGCCTTAGCTACAATGAGAAGGCTTTGGGATACTCAATCGCCCTTCCCACAAGCTTATTATTGTTTGATGAGTTCATCATAACTCGGTAGTATAACACTACCCATTACCACAGCTATGTGTATATTTCCCATTAATTAAGTCTAACGTTTGTATACCATGTGTATTTAAATATGACAACTTGGATGAAATATTAGTTGTAGCTGAGATTGCTGCCGATAGAAGTACACTATAGTAAACTTTCCATGCTAAACTTTATAGGACGGTACTTCTGGCGAGCAGCATAGAATAAAATGGGACAAAATAAGATACGTATGCTATGAATATGAAGTATATGCATCATAAGATGAGAAAAACCAAGTTAATGATTGAAAAAGATAATGCAGCACATAGAATTCCAAGACGGAATACATGTCTCTGCTGTAAGAATGCAGTACTCGACTATTAAAAACTTTAAGAAGGTTCAGTATTGGATTTCTGCAACCAAGGAAAATAGTAAAGTTGATGCATATTTGAAATTCCAATTTCCATGCGTGCCCATCATCTCTTATGCTTAGTTTGCATAGATTCACAGCGATGTTCTACGTATTTCAGTGTTATATTTTAGTGATATGTGTCGGTCTGGGCACTACAGCAGTATCACACAAAGTGAACTATTCTTCCAAAGAAAGTTTGTTGCTGCAATCATGCAAAAGCCAAGGAAGCTTCAATAGCAAGTGAAAACTCTTTCTTATAGAGGAAAACGTGTATGGTCAGACAAAACTTAAATGATAGATCACTGGAAAGCAAGTAAAATAGAGTAATACATAAATCGATAAGGTGGAACAAAAAAAGCTTCAGCAGAAATATAACTATGCTCCTTCACACTTACGGCGAATTTCTGTCGTCTCTCACCATGCTTGATGCGATAAAGGCTGTCGAACTAAGCACAAATATAAAACCAGTTTACCAAAGTACATTTGTTCATTATGTAATCATGGCTTCTACTCTCAAAACAAGCAACTAATCTATATAATTTCTTGGTACTTTGATATGGTGATATACCTACAGAAGGGGGGGGGGAGGGGTCATTTCAATTGAAGAGACAGAATGTATCTATCCAATCTTACACTTTATCTCGAAGGTGCAGCTACTACATATTCTAACACCGATATATGGCAAAAGAACTTTCCTTCTCCAGTATGACAAAATGAGGAAAATCTTATCAGGTTACAAATTCAGAATGAACTGGGAATCAGTTTATAAAAGTACTTCCACGAACAATTTTGATGTATTGTTTTCAAGTTAAGAATATAATGATAAAGGATGAAACAGTTTATAAAAGTCTAGTTAGAATAACAGGCCAAAAAAGTTCTGCGTAATTGAAACAGAAAATGTATTGTCAGGCTGCAGACTCTAAATAAATGTAATTCCTATGTGCGTGTAGGTTCTGTACACTTTTTTACAAGTGACACATTATAAGGAACTCAAGGCTGAGAATTCCCCAGAACATAATGAACATGAAGGAACAGTCCAGTCCCAGTTTAAGAAACAAGCAGATGTCTTTGGGATAAATTGTTTCAGATAATACAGAATCAAGGATACTTTGATATATTTATTCTAAAAAAATTAGTTTTATACTAGCAATGAATAATGATCAAAAAAGCTCCCTTCCCTAACAACATTTAGGAAGACACTTGCGCCATGCTAGTTACTACCCTCTTTCTTTTCAATTTTGTGTTATTTATGAACATAAGTTGTAGGGCAATCATACAAGAGTCTCTTAGAAACGTAAGCAATATTTTAGTGCATTTGTATCTCCTTTCTTCTAAATTAGTTATTTTGTTTTGGTTTTTTAACACAGGGCAAATTGTAAAACAGATAATTTGAATTTGTACCCTGTATAAATATGTAAAAATGAAAATGAACGAATGAATGATCTGAAAAGAAATGTTGAAGGTGCTTTCTTAGTGCAGCACTCGGAATTCATTAAAAATTGTAAAGAAGCAGAGTATACTTTAATGTACGCTTTAGAATTTCGATGACAAGGAACAGCCTTTTAGAAAAAAAGATAAGGAACTCCAGCTTCAACACTGACCAGAAGTTCTTTTTAAACTAAATTGTCCAAAATAACATACATAAACGAACCTTAATTTGATCAAAGTACTAACAGCTCCATTTCTAAAACAGAACGATAGAGAGTCACTGATTAACAAATTCCTGAATTACTATCTACAAGTAGTTATATCAATTTAACTGATGAGAAATTGGATGCCATTTAAACAAGCAGTTTTCGTAGACAAACAATACAAAAAACCGCTAAACTCGTAAAGATGACATGTCTTTAACAATAAATCGCCTTAAAAATGCTCTAAGAGCAACTGCATGAATGGCCTAAGACTTGTAGATTTTAACAAATCCTAGTAATCCATGATCACGCCTAACAAGATTTGCTGTTGATAAAATATTATGAATCAATCTGTCAATTAGGTCTTGCACTAAAACATTCATAATAAGAATATGTGCTACTTTTGCACTACCTATCTGATAATACATAAATTTCGAACAAGATATATAAAAACAGTGGAAGCAAGTCGCGCATGGATACATTGTCTGTTTTTCAAAAGAACGGATTGTTTTTATTTTTCTATTTCTTTTTGTTTTTTTTTGTTTGGTTGGTCAGTATTTATTTGTTATACTCATTCTTGTTTGTTAGACAATTTTAGCTCTAACCATGTTACGTTTACATTTTGTTATTCTTCAATAGCTGTTGTTACCTACGCGATGTAAATTGTACGTAGGCTATTGTTAGAAATGAAAATCTGAATCTGAAATCTATAATTTCCACAAGTCTAGATTTCCGTAGGCATTTAGGTAGCCCAATTTCAAATCCTCCACTTCTTGACTCGGCAGAATCCATTTGGGTGAAAGAACTACAAAACCTATTACTATAAATTGGCAGCGCACAGCAGCAATATGATATTTTCATTCAGCAATAGAGACTTAGTTTTATCCGTACATCAGCTTTTATTTTCTAATCGCTTTTGCCTTGTAGATACACGTTAAAGTCAAACATAGAAAGAGAATTATAGGTGGAACCTGAAACGATGTGAAGCAATTTGTGATGCTAATGCAGGGCTGGCCAATGTGCATTCCATGTAGAACTCACGCCCGAGATTCATTCAGTTATTTTTGGCTTCAAGCCAAGGTAACACACAAATATGTCACTTTACTATAGCATCCCCGCACGTTGCCGCTAAAATCTCGCGCCAGTACGCCGAGAAAGAGAGCAACCCACGCCAGATATCTCTGGCTTAAGCTAAATGGAGTGCACATTGGTGCGTGGATTAGGAATTGAAACGCCGTTGATGCCCCAACCCTCCCCCCTAAATGGGAAATTGCGATCGAATTTCATTGAGGCCTATGTACTTTTTGAGCAGTATGAAAGTACACTAGGCTTTAATTTCGTCCCTGTAAACTGTACCCAAGATGTATTCACTACAACATTGGAAGGCTATTCTGAATCGTTTGAACAAAACACTTACCCATTACCAGGATCTCTTAGATTATTCAACAGAAGATGTTTCTTTGCAATTGTCTGAGGGTCGTTGCGGGCAAAACCTTCTATTTTGATCGTAGAGCTAAAATTATAGTAAAGGTATGTATACAAAGTACAGTTTCTTCATCATGCCTAATGAGCAGCTCATCAGATGAGATATAGTCTCTCAATAAGATACAAAGTGCTCCATAAACAACCTTTTTAACTTCTTTATTGGCAGTTCTTCAACATCCACACTGCATTCCATTATTTTTCTCCCCCAAAGAACTACACTAGAACGCTTAGATACCAGAATAATCATGCCAAATGTTTGTACTTTACTTCCTAAATATTCAGGGGGAATTTACGCCACTGGAGAAGAGAATAGGAAAAATGCGCCAAACAACGCCAGCTGCTTATTAGCGACAGCCTCTCTGGCCCCAGTCATAAACAGGGACGTAGAAGGCATCTTAAAAGTGGGGGGCCAAGTCCTAAAAGGGGCACATTACCACGCCCATTTTGGGCTTCAAAGGGGCACTTCTGCATAGTTTGCTAAAAAATGGGGGCCATGGCCCCTCTGGCCCCCGGTTCCTACGTCCCTGGTCATAAAGTGAAGGAATCTTTTTTGGGAGCTATTTTAGCAATTATAGCACCCTGCTAGCATTATATTAGGCCCCGTCGGAAGAGTCAGCCCCCGGCGGAAACTTCCTGGCGCCACCCCTTGCATGTAACGCATTGGGGTTCCATAGAAAATTTAAATGAGGAGCAATATCTGACGTTTGACATAACAAAAGAATTACATTTGGACGGGCTAATTACCTTAGCAACTCTGGTGAGGACACTTATATTCCTATTGGCTCTAGGATAGAGACTTTACGTGGTTATCAAACTTCAGCTTTGAGTCAACGATAACGCCCAGCGATTTGACTTGTTCGATGGTTTTCAGGGCAAGCATTTGTATAAGGCACTAAGCATCTAAGGAATTCTTCTATGTAACTTTATTACAAAAAGGATAGGAGCACAGTTAATAATAAATCCTTATGAATGTTCAATTAGACCAATGCTCCAATCACTGGATTCCAGTGCACGTGTGATCGATATCGATTGAAAATCTGAGCCGCTGGACCTTCGAAGAGCGTGTCGAAGATCATAATTTGGCCAGGGAACTTATTTCTGAGTATCATGTTATTCCGTAAGTCGTAAAGTTGCAATTTTTTATCTAGAATTCCTACCTTACTGTACTTGTGTACCTAGTACTTGTTTGCTGTGGAGCACATCAAGGAAGAACACAAAGAGACAAACAACTTATACACAACAGAACAAACAACAACCAACTCCATAATTAATAAAATGTCATATTGTTCAAGATTATATATTCATAAATACAACACATACCTTTTCCTAACTGGATTTATCCTGTGCTTTCCTTCCTTGTACTCTTTTAGCATGACATCATACAGCTCATTTTGTCTGCGAATGAAATACAAAAACATGCTAATACTGCAATAAGTTCGTTTGCAAGAATTGCCCAACAGAAGTGCAAATACCTTCAATGGGTCGTGGCATGTTTCTGCAAATAAGTCGGTAAAAGAAAGTTATTTGCTGGGAGAAAATGAAAGGAAATTAATCCGTTCAAATCCAACAAAAGGACAGCGATTTAAAGAGCTTCATTCTACGAAGTTGATAATTACTATTAGACAGGATAAACATGAATGAAAAGAATTTCCTAAGAACAGTATAGAGCGGTATAGACAACTATTGGTTGGCGTTAACTGTCTGACGTTCAGAACCTGACCGCAGCGAAGGCAACTGGAGGGGATGGCACTCTATAAACATTTGAATGAAGGTGGGTCTTGACCCCGGCATGCACAGACTTCACTGTTTCAAGGCAGCATTGAAGCCAGTCGACTTGAAAAAGAGGGAAAACAGTTGACAAGGCAGTAGCTTGCGGTGGATGTGGGGTGGTGCTAAACTCCTCATCTTTAAATCTAAATTCAGTACCACTTACTGCTACAGAGCCCTTTTATCCCAGGAGTCGGAGCAATCTGTCCCACATGCTCCCCTCTAGTTGGGTCTGTGCACAAGATTACACTTTTTGAATTTCATACGGGTAAACCCAGGCTTCATTTCATGTAGTTAGGTCCTAATGTGTCCGAGCTTAGAAAAATGCCTTAACGTACGAAGGAAAAACTGCTTCTTGGCAAATCAGCACCAGAAAGTCCTTAAGATGAATACTTTTCAATTTCATTGACGTATCGCTGTTTGAATTTGTTGGCGTGGTGAAAATAAGCTTTTTTATCGATTAGCCTACTGTCCTATTTAATTACTTGTTTCTATACGATTGGCTGAAACAGAAAAAATCTTCGGCGTACGGCCGGATCCACAAAGGCAAACATGTGCAGTGTTTCCTCCTAACGGACAAAATCGGCGACGAAATTGGCAATACATTTCACAACAGTTCACCCACCACTGAAGTGATATATAGGAACGGTCTGGGATCACAAGTGCAGGGTGGTTAGGAAGGCAATATGGCATGCTGTGGGGGTGTGTGGCAGAGACAAAGTGTAGCACTACGTACCCAATAAAGGACGACCCGTAACAAAGCAGTATTATAGGGTAAGGGTGGTAACCGCCATTCCAACCCCGGACCAGATCGCACCAGGTGCCATATCTGAATAAAAAGGGCGAAGTTTCACAGTAAAATGAGCCAACATTCACTGTAACCAGGAATGTAAAATTCCTACTAAACGCAGATAATTTTATCAAAACAATGCTCTAAACGTTCTGACTATGGAGTTGAAATAAGCGCCCTTTCGCTAATGATATTAGTCTTAATGATATTTGAGTCTATCTCGTCCAACTTATTATCCATGTTACATAAAGAAGTGCAATATTAACTTACTGGTGCTTTTTACGATCCCGTTTTGGACAGCAATTCGTGACCTCCTCTTCCCGCACATCAATCATGCTCCTGTGCAAATCGAAGCGATAAATTGCATTACGTACACAATAGATTGTTACGTGTCTGTCAACGGTACCTCCAGGCCTGTTGACATCCTCTTGTTGTAGTGGTGCGAAGACTCGCTGGGCAAATATGCGAACGTGTATTTTGTTTACAAACGCAACAGCAACATAACAGAGATTCAAGGTAATGTGCCCATATATGATGAGATAACTATGATGGTGGTCACCACAACCACTGCCAAATGTGAACTGTCATGTGATTGCGTTGGCAGGTCTGCTTGTAAAATACACAGAAGTGCACGAAGGGCATATCACCCAGAAAAATCTCGAACAATTTGCGACAAAATCATAAAAAAATCACAAAATCGCAAAACCAATAACAAACAGCTATAAAAATAACAAACAATTCACAAAAGAATAATGAAAATTGCACTAAAAGTCGCCAGAAATCGCAAACATCTCGTTCACTTTTTTACGAGTGACATACCCCTCGGAAATACCGCGAGGCATCACCTGGGTTGATAAAGAACAATAACTGTAAACCTTGAAAGTTACTAAACTCAACAGTTTTGATAGCTGTATTTCTGATGAACGGGCCTATAATGGTGAACCAGGAGGTTGTCTGGAGGCAGAGGTGGCGTGAGCCAGGAGTAGGAGAGGAAGAAAAATGGTGGGGTCTGGGGACTTCATCCTGGCAAAAAGTCGACATTTCAGAAACGCAGGCCGGCTGGGCTTCAAAAGTAAACTTGAAGAAAGTGTTTTTGAAACAATAATTTTATTCAATTGGAAGCAAAATATAAACAAAATACTTATATACACGCTTTTTTAATTAAAAGAACAACCTTTATAAGAAACACCAGGCTGAGATTTGCCCAAAAAATAAGAACAACATAAGAAAAACAGCAGGCTGAAATTCAACAAAACTTAAGAAATGTAATATCAAAAGCAATTCGAATTATAACAAAACAACGGAAGAAGATAGAAATAAACAATCTAGCTTAGAGTGGGGGGGGGGGGGGGTGGCTTCTCCAACATAAAAAGTTGCAGTAGCACAACCAAATTGACATTGATATAGCTTTGATAAATTTATTGAGCAATTGTTATATCTGGACACTACTATGCATTGGAAATCGCAATGCAGAAATAAAAAGCAAGATAAGAAAATCCTGAGGCTGAAATTATATGGAAATATTAGAAACGCCAGGCTGAAACTGGAGCCAAATGTTCTTATAAAAAAACGTGCACTTCACAGACCCTGAATATTCTACTTCTCGTGTCACAGTTGCCTTGTTGTTGTTGTTATTAGACATTCCAAGAATTTTAAGAAACATATACAACACATTAAAGGCTAAATCTGACAAAGTATTAGGAAACTTCCAAGCAGAAAGCAGAATGTTTGTTTCTTATATAAAAATCTTGTATATGAGTAGAAGACAGCAGATGAATTCAATAGTGCTTATGATATGCTTTGACCGAATTTGAGGAGGTACTGGGGATAAGACAAATAACAAGTGACATGCACTTGGGAAACGTTGAAAGGCAAAATTAATGCAACTCTTGGGTTTTAGCGATATTAAGCATTGATATTCATATACACAGACTGAATTCTTATAATAAAAAGTGTGTAACTGACACACCTGGAAGAGTTGCCGAGTTATCGTCGATAAAACTTTGCAGTTTGTGCCAAGCTTTGATACACATTTTGTTTATGAGAAAAAAGTTCATAAGAAAATGAGGCTGAAAAGGTAATATTCTTTAGAAAATGTTAAATGTTAAGAAAGTAACGAGGCTCAAGTTCCAAAGGTCATCTTTTCTAACGTGCCAAAAATGGATATTAGCTTATTCTTTGCAAGCTCCTTTGAAGGGTCGAAACTTTCCGTTGATAGTCTTGAATAAGAAAGATCAAACCTCTTTATAACAAACAATGGTGACCTCTGTTTGCCAGTTTACTTCTGTAAAAGTTAAGAAAATCCTAAGAAAATGTAAGTCTCAATCTCGGGAAAAGTTAATTTAACTTTACCGAGAGATGGAAAAAGACTGAAAAAAGTTGTTTTCTAATAAAAAGGACATGTAGTGCCCCTTAGACACCAGAATCACTCTGAGAATGGGCCAGCTGATATACCAAGTCGAGTGCTTTTGGAATTTTAAAGCATGTTAAAAGATTTCTTTCTGTGGTTTCTTTAAAACATTGTGCTTGAGCATTGTTCAACTACATTTAAGATAATGTGTTCTGTATGGGGTTGCCGTGGCTCTACTACAAGGTTACAGTTGCAGAGGCTCTACACCAGATGAATTGATGCCCAAGGTAACATCTCATAAAGAGTTTAGACTGGAAAACCATTGATGAACTTATCTATTTGGACTCGAAACTGATGGTGTTCAAATCTTTAAATAATCAGACTGCACAATAGTACTTGTGTAGTCTTTACGCAAGAAATTGTGAGTGTACCTCACTGACCCTGAGAAACACGGCAGCAAACCTAAGTGTACCAGTGAGCTCTTCCCTACGTGGACAAAACTGCGTTGCATATCGCTGTACTAAACTATGGAAAACAAGCACTTCCTTATTTAGCTTTAAGCAACTACACGCATTTTTTTAATAAGAAACAGGTTATTAAATTCCGTGTTCCAGTTTTTTGTTGTTTCTATTGTTATTGCGACGAAATCAAGAAGCTGTTACTTGTAAATCATGAAGAAAGTTTAAGAGACTTTTTCTACTTAGGCCCATGATTGGTGTAAAGTGTCTATACTATAATCATACTGTACTGTACATAATATCAAAGATATAGTATGTGGGCTTCGGATCTCGTTACAATGCAATACTATTAGAGTAAAAAAGTAGAGCAAACTTTTAAAGATGAAGATGTCCTTGATCTGAACGTACGTTTAAGAAATCACACTTGGCTTCGTAGAAATACTAAGTTCACTTTATTGGAATATCAATTTCACAAGTTGTTATAAATCGCACGATTCTCGCACTCCTGTCACTGTTAATATTAGACAGCTATAAAGGAACTATCAAGCTTTGGCCAAACGACTCAACAAAGTTCAGTGAAATATTGAGTCAAAAGTAGAGTCATTTAGCTACCATGTTCAGCATTGTTTAGCAATTTTGAGTGCTACGTAGTAAAGTTTGGTGTTGGTCAAAAATGTTCAATGAGCAGGATTTAACTTCTATTGCGCTGAGGTACTGTTGAGCGACATTCAGTCGTCTGGCAACGCTGAACAGCACTTGAAAGCAACTCGACATTATTCGATGAATTGTTCAATGAAAAGTTTAATCTTTTGGCCAGGACTTTAGTACTAAATTGTGTTCAAAAGGGAACCAAAAATAACGTGCTCTATAAACTAGATCTTGAGTTAGATTCCTTATAAAGAAGCCTGTACACCTTGAAATAATATTCCGTCCTGCACCTTAGCATCACAAGAGCCGCCAAATGGTTTGAAGCCCTGCATGGTCTATATTCTCCTAACCTACTTGACCAATCATCATACAGAATGGGCCCAGTTTCAGCATGTGTGCTCAGAATCCGGCATGATGATTGGTCAATTAGATTGGGAGAAAATAGACCTGATAGGGCTCTCAAACATTTGGCGGTTATGCTAGCATCAGACATTTGCCGATAAGCTTCACTCTCTGTATTGTACAAGGGAATAAAAACGAAGCTCACCTGTCGTAAGGAAAATCGTCAACATTGTACATCTTGATTGCAATGAATATTAGGCACCCTATGAAAATCAGTACAGTGAGCACTGCTGGTAGAATGACAGGCAATCGGGTGAAACGGTTTCTCTCTTCATTACTACTCACAGAATCATTCCTGGAATGACCAACATTTGCCTCTCCAATTGATCCCTTGTTCTCCCTTGTCTTCAGTTCCCGATCTGAATCCCTTCTCACACGTGCATAATCCAGTGCTTGAATCAAGGCGCCTTTCCTCCTCCTCATATGATAAGTAAAAATTGTTCCATGAGCAATGTTTTTCATTGACGAAGTGTCCAGGCGTATGGTATGTATTCTCCGCACTGTTCGGAAAATTCTTGGAAGATCTTTAGAGCAGAATTCTTTAACATGCTCTCCACCTTCGCCAATTAATGAAATCTTTCCACAAGAGCAGTCACAGTCTTGTCCTTTGAAAGTCCCAAATATCTTAAAAGTTATTTCATGATACAGAGGATAAGCTAGATTCCAAGTACATGCTATCCCATCCCGTGACGCTTTCGCTTTCAATGGAAGTTGAGCAGTGCCTGAGGTATCGATGAGTGTATAAGAGCAATCTATTGAAAAGAGACATAAGTTTGTCATTGTTATCAATTTCCTTATGGTGGACTTTAAAAGCAGGGGTTAGTCCAGGCTGGATTTACTGCCTTTGATTGAAGTTGGGAAAAGCAATTGGAGCTGCAAATTAAAATCGGTAAATTTTTAAAATTTGGAAACCAAAAAGAAAATGGGGAACAAACTTAAATTTAACAGAAACTTCTTCATCATCGTAAATTTTAATGATTTCGTAAGGACCAAACCATTTTTACAACCATTGCCACCTACAAAGAGAGCCCATTTTTTCACGACAGTAGTTCCCTCTAAAGAACGAGACAATTTCTTAAGATAAAGTAAATGGACCTATAAGTTTTACTTAGGTTAACCCCTGATGCAGAGTAGGTATATTGCAGCTAATTAATGCCCACTAGAAGGGAAAGGAATGAGATTAATATAAGGTCACAGAAAATTTACCACAATGGTACAATATATAACAAAAATTTTTCCAATACACACTGTTTAAGTTTAATATATATATATATATATTTACAGTCTTTTTCTTAAGTTGGACAGTAATAGTTAATTCAAAGACCCAGCCTGTGCTATACATTAGCCCTGAATAAGGTGCAGTTGCATTCACTGCTATAGCACTACTTTATATCATACCTAATTTTAGTGCGCAGCTACAACCAATTTGTGCAGTGGTAATATGGTTATAGTCTTTTGGTACTACAGAACTTCAATATAGCTCGAAAAAAGCGGGAATGTTCTTTAAGCACACTGAAAAGCTTTCTATGTCTAACGCTCATCAGAGTATGAAGCATCGGATAACGACCGAAAGGTGAACTGAAATATATATATATATATATAGGCAGATGCAGATGCACATGATATACGTAAGCCAACTATTTGCAGTTCAGACATTGCCGTTCTCTGCAGCAAGTTCTTTTGCCCATCAAACTCATTGACCAATGATAATAGAGGATCGAATTGACCAATCACCACTATAGTGAAAGGTATGAAAACTTTATGCTCATAGGCGATTTCAATATGACTGACAATGAGGAAGAAGTAACCAATTTTCTTGCCCTATATAGTCTCAGAAATCTAGTACAAGAACCAATATGTTACAAAACTCAACCACCAAGATGCATAGATCTTGTATTGATAAACCGTAGCAGAAGTGTGCAACAAATTACTACAGTTGAAACTGGTCTTTTTGATTTCCATAAAATGGTTGGTACCATCCTAAAAACCAACAACGACCATTCAAAAGTAATTATACAGATTACTTAAGAACTTCAACAATTTTATTTTTAGGAGTGACTTGCAAGAAGAACTAAGAAAAGTGGCAACTTCAGACTTGATTACTATTCATTTGAGATTGGTTTTGGTAACGTGCTGCGCAAACATGCTCCAATTAAAAGAAGTATGTGCGAGCAAATGATAAGCCTTTCATGAATCGTGCATTGCGCAAAGCAGTAATAATGTGTTCTAGATTACGCATTAAACATAACAAAGATCATTGATCAAAACTGTTGATAATTGGAACAAGTTTTGTAAGCACATAAACTTTGGGGTTAAACTATTTCGAAAAGAAAAAAGAATTACTACAATAACCTAGAAATCTCAAATATAACTGACAATAAAAATTTCTGAAGAGCTGTTAAACCCTTTTTCTCCGACAAGTCACAACCTAGGAGTAAAATAGTTTTAGTTGAAGACGAAACCATTATTTCTAACGATATTGAAATAGCAGAAAGTATGGATGGATTTTTTGTCAACGTGACGGACTCTCTTGGTATAAATGAGAAATCTGATTATGAGAATGCAACAGAAGGAGCAGCTGATCCTGTTGGTAATGTTTTAGACAAATTTACCAATCATCCTAGCATTTTAAAAATCAAAAAGCACTATCGACATGATTGCTCCTTCCACTTTCTGAAAGTTAACCCAAATGTTGTTGATATAGAAATTAGAGCCCTAGACCCTAAGAAGGCAGCAGCGGATAAAGATATCCCGTCCGAAATACTCAGAACTGCTTCAGATATATGTTTAGAACCATTGACGAAGATAGTTAATAACTGCATAGAAGACTTATGCTTTCCTGACGGCCTTAAACGTGCGGGTGTCACACCTCTTCGCAACAGTGGATAAGTCACCTCTAAAACTATCTAAAGGCCAGTTACCGTTTTGCCTACAGTTTCAAAACTGTTCGAGAAAATAATGAATAAACAGATCGTTGCTTATATTATACATTTTTTATCACCAACTTAGTGGTTTTCGAACAGGCTACAGTACCCAGGATGCTTTTTTAAGGCTGTTAGAAAAATTCAAGATTAGCCTTGATGAAGGTGATAAAGCAGGAGCTATTTTAGTGAACCTTTTCAAGGCATTTGACTGTATCAGATATGACCTTCTGATTGCACAGCTACATGCATACGGTTTCTCTCGCAAATTTATATCACTAATTAACAGATACCTGACAAATAGACAACAGAGAGTTAAAGTTAATGAATCATTAGGTTCATGGCAAAACATCAGGCTTGGTGTTCCACAGGGGCCAGTCATAAGGCCTATTTTATTTTATATTTATATCAATGATCTTTTTTTCTCTATTCAGAACTCGTATATATGTAACTACGCAGATGATACCACAATACATCCTTGCGATGAAAACCTGGAAGTTATAATTCGGAGGCTTGAAAACGATGGTAGTATAGCTTTAAAATGGTTCACCGATAACGTTATGAAATTAAGTCCAGAAAAATGCCGTCTTCTGGTTCTCAGACAGAGGAGTGATATTCCTTTCACTGTTAGGATTGGAGATATTGAGGTTGTAAACAGCTCTGATGAAAAACTATTTGGAATCCAAATTGATATTAAACTGTCTTTCGATAAACATATTACAATTTGTGCCAAAAAGCTAGTAATAAACTGTATGCACTTGCTCGCATATCCCCATATATCGATGAAATGAAGGTGAAAGCCCTTAATGAGGGCATTTATATAACAAGTCATTTTCAATATTGCCCTTTAATCTGGGTGTTTCATAGCAGGACGTTAGGAATTATAAGGGCACAGAATCTAGTTATAGTGAACTATTAGAGAAAGACTGCCATCGCTGTTCACAATAAGAACTTGCAATAACTTAAGACTGAAATGTACAAAGTTAGAAATGACCTGAGCCTTTTTTCATGCAGGAGATTTTCTGCAATAACGAAAGTTACCACAATTTTCGAAGTAATAAACGAATTCTTGCAACCCAGGGTAAGATCGATTAACTATAGCACAGAAAGCATAAGATTTTAAAGTCTACAGCTCTGGCGAATGCTGTCACAGAGTATACGTAACTCGGATTCTCTTCATAAGTTTAAAGCATGCATAAAAAGTTGGAAAGGGGAAATTGTCCATGCAAACTATGACGTATTTTAATTCCCCACCTAGGGATTCTATATTAACTATTTTATAGACTTGATTTTGCCTTATGTATCATAGAAAATTGCAATTATTTTATCGATCTCTTATTGTTAACGTAGTTATTTTATCTGATTTTCATTTTAATATGAATGAAGTTGGATTTAAGTAGTTAATCTTCTTTAGCTGTCATTGTATGTCAAACATTAAAGCAATTGACAATAATAACCGATATTACGTAATAGTCATGTGAGCACGGCAATTACTAACATCATGGAAAACTTGAATCACTAACATTAAAAGTAAAAATAAAGGGTGTGGTGAGAAAGCACTTCTTAGAGGCCTTTAAGTGTTTTGTAAATTCTAAGATTGTCATTTACATTCATTATGAATATTTGATGGGACCCAAGTGATATGAGAGATGACAATGTTTAAACATGATGTAATGCTAAAGCAAAAAGCTCGAAATATCATGTAAAACATTCTTCTCCCTTGAAGATAATTAAGCAAAAAGTGCATTGCTTCAAAGCCCACCACGATAAGCAGCGTTCCCCCTCTTGCTCCCGACAAAAAGTAACCGGTTAGTATGCAGACAGGACTGGGACCAGAAAATCTTGAGCAATCTCAAACTACTGGGAGGCTCACATGGGCGAAAGGGACGCTTTAAATTTAAGGGGCAGCAAAATATCTACCCGAATCACTTTTCTGTTGCCCGAATGAGTTGTTGTATAATCGTATTGAGCTACGCGTAATTTCGGGGAAAATGTTGGACTTTCCAAGGAAATTGCCCGAATGGAATGGATTTCGGCCCAACTGGGGAGCTGCAGACTTCCCTATTCCAGCCTCCTACCCCTATGGAGGCTAATCATTGAAGCTGCAAACACACCAAAAAGAATACGTTTCATAGGACATTTAAACTTCTTCCTAGTTCAAATCTGGTTGTTTTCGTACATAACAATCCAATTCTTGACTCGTTCTCACAAGAAGTCCTTTCTGCTCTACACAGGCCAGATTTGGTCCAAGATTATCTGTCAGATTGTCAGTTTTTTGAAAATTAAAGGATTTTCACTGGAGATTGCTGGCACCTGTCTTTCAGCTTACAAAAAGCAACTCATAAGAAAATTTGAGTACTGATCTGGAATAAAATTGCTTATTAGCAACAGTTTGCATATAGAATACAACAGTATCCTCGGCTAGATCCAGCCTTGGATATGATAAGGAGATGATGTGATTTGAGCTAGTCAAATCTGAATGCTGAATATTTTGTGAATTTGATGCTTTTCTAACAAGTGTGACCAATAAGATTAGTAAAGTTTCCTTAAAAGTAGATATTTCAAGTGTACTCCCGATCTACCCAGGTGCGTATCGAAGATGGGAGTGTGAGGCATCACCCTCCCAGTTTAGCAGAAGCCGCTGGCAACTTATTGGCTTGTCGGTATATCCTGGCATAACGGCCAAGGCTTGTCCCTACTCAAAGTCCTTCGGTACGCCATTGAATCAACCGTACCTTTAGCCTTGTTAACGATGATAAATGTTAATACTTTCACCAATGACTAAAGCATATACCGTAAATCCTCGAATAAGCCCCCTGGAGCTTATTTGCAAAAATGAATTTTTGGGTGGGGGCTTATTCGAGGGGAGGGCTTATTTCAAAGTCTGCCATTTTCCTCAAAGATTGACATAAAAACGACATAATTTTCTCAATCAACTAAAACTTTGAGCTTCTAGCTACAGAAGCTGATATCATTAAAAGAGTTACAAAGTGTTGTGTGAAGATTTAACAAACATTATAATGTTTCTATTTTCTCTTTGCTTTTTGCCTCCATTCAAAAGAAGTAATACTGTACAGCTATTGTCCTGTGAGGACTTCTTGAAATGTGATATTATTCTACAGTTATACTTCCCTCGAATAAGCCCCCATGGGGGCTTATTCGAGGGGGGGGCTTATTTGCAAAAATGATTTTTTAGGTTGGGGCTTATTCGAGGGGGGCTTATTCGGAGGTGGGGTTTATTCGAGGATTTACGGTATCAACATACACGTTTTACAAGGTACCACTTTACAAGGAGCCAACATGTAGAAATCCATCAGAGTAGAGAGCTTGTACCGCTTGCGACAAAATCGCTATGGAGAGTTTCAAGTTCGATTATTTTTATCAATGCAAACAATCTAGAATTAAGAAACCACTCCCATTCATTCTTGTCAAATATTCATGATTTGTTCATCATCCATGTAGCAGTGTGTTTCATGGACAGGTGTCCATTGAAGCTTACAATTGCTATCACAACCTGTCATTACACTTAACATTTATGAAGGAACTTTTAGTACTACAATGTGGCAAAGAGGCCAAAACATAGGGAACTGGGCCTTGTACAAAGCTCCTTACCAAAAAGGGTGCAACGCATTTACTAGCGTTATGTAATTAAAAACGTACTGACCGAAGTGTGTGGGGTGTCACACCTCCAAAGTTCCTGACTATGAAAACATTCAAGTAAAATTAGGTCATTACGTCATTAAAATCACGTACTTTTCCAAGAATTGAAAGCTACACACCCCCAACCAAAGGGATCTCACGATGTCCCTGTATTGGGTATTTATGCACATGTCAACGGCTTTCCCAGGAAGGGGGATCCCGGGGATACTGAGGTAAATCCGATCTTTTACTTTTAAAGTTGCTTAATTCTCTCAGCCTTCGAGTAAGGTCTGAACACAAAGTCTCCACCCTGGGGAGATGAGAAAGGCACATTCCCTGATATGGGCTCTACATAAAACAACTGAAAGGTTAAAAGATTGAATGTAATTAGATGATATTCACTTACACGATCGCCCTGCCCTCCTTCTCCGTTGTTAAATGCCAGGCCGATCCAGGCTTCTTGCTAACAGGGGCAATGGTTCACACTCACTAGTACTTAAAATTTCTTCAATCCCCAGACAAGAAACAGCTCAGAAGCTCAGAAACACGCTGGTACCGGGATACAATTTTTTCAATTTTATCGGATTTCTCCTCGATATTCTCGCAGTTCCCCTTTCGGGGAATGCCGATAACATATGCAATAGTATAATTGAGGATATTAGGATGTCTGGATTAGAATCTTTGTAGAATTTCGTGCTCAACATGGGTGTCGATTGGAAAAAAAGGAAACGTGATACTTCAAAGGACTTTTGTGGCTACTTTTAGTTGTACGGAATCACAAGAGCAAATACACTCAGATCCTGAGCCTTCCATCCAGAGGAGGGAAATGCAGATGACTAAGGACGTGAATGAATCTACGAACAAGCAAGCCAGAAGTCTTTAATTTTGCAAATAGGATTGATAACCTGCAATAAATCCAAGGCTCAAGATGAAAAGCTGCCAGCAGACGAGCAAGACCTGTAATCCAGCTAGGAAAAATAGACTATGCCCGTTCTATTTAAAAGCAAGCAGTGACATCTAAATTTTATTGCAATGTGATTTTAGGCCGAAAAATACTGCACATCAGTTGATTCACAGCAAGAAGGCCTTAGTCCCTCGTTTCAATTAGAGGAGCTTCAAATTAAACCAATGACTATGATTTGCTTGTATAGTTAATGCATCACCATGCATCACCATAATCCTTGAAACTAACTAACTAACTAACTAGCTAACTAACTAACTAACTAACTAACTAACTAACTAACTAACTAACTAACTAACTAACTAACTAACTAACTACTAACTAACTAACTAACAAACTAACTTACTTACTAACTAACTAACTAACTTACTTACTAACTAACTAACTAACTTACTAACTAACTAACGAACTAACTAACTAACTACCTAACTATGCAGTTAGTTATAGAATTTGAAAGATGTATCTGAATTTGACCTATAATCAAACTTTGTAACGATCAAGTTGTGTTTTTAGGATGTTGTTATGCAAATTAGGGACTGATTAGGATTTCAAGATTCAAGTAATCGTTAAAACAGTGGAACAAAGGTCGCAGGGGCGCTTCATTATTATTATTATTATTATTGTTATTATCAATCATCCTACTCTCGTTAACTCGAATCTCTCTTATTTAAACGCCGGTTTTGGCAGTAACTCATCATGTGAACAGTATAGGATTCAATAGCACATTAGATCACATCAAATGCGATCGACAGAAATTCGCTGTTTTTGACCAGACTCAGCCGAAATCGATCCATATGTGATATATTGATGGGAACTTTTCAAGGAATTATCAATAATATAACTATTTACAATATCAATAACATTGTTCTTTTTTTGGGATCAATCACTTTTTCAGATGAGGAAACCATCCTTACTTTACGATTTTTGGCAAATGCGAGTAGCTCGCCTAACATTTAAGTTGAAACTGATCGGATGAATGAGGACGCACTGTGCAGATTTTGCGGCATGCAGTTAACAACGGTATAGGCACCAGAAATAATCGTACATAACTGTTCTGGCCTTTGGTTGTCGCGAATTAAAGATGTGCTCTAGTTAAAATGCTGAGCTTAAAGATAATTTTAGGCATCCAAGTAGTGATATACAGCGACAGTGGCTTCCAAATAACACTTAAAAAATTTGTTTTTCTTATATTCGTATAAAATTTGTAACGAGCAAACAGGTATTACAACGACGATGCAATGGTGAGCATTAGGTCGCTATTTGTTAGAAATGAAAGATATACAAATTGGTATGACCAGGTACTCTTTCAGGGTGGGCATGCTCAGGTGGTTTTAAGGGTTGTATAAAACAGTTCAAGCAGAATCACCACTTTTGAGTTGCTGCAATGATGTCACCGTTATGACCACTACTGGAGCTATTGGAGGCATGAAGTTGGGTGGGGTGGGGATTGAACCAAGTAGGTTTTGAATCCTTGTCTCAAATGCAGTAGTAATGTCGTTTCTGTTCAAAGGGGCTGAAGTTGTGGGTGATGCGAAAATTCCAGAGAAGAAAGTGATAATTGTGATTCTTTCGATAAGGACACTGGCAATGACGGTAAAGGGGATTTAACTAGTGGAAGGATTTTTATCTGTACAGGTCCGTGGACCCTAAACCAACGGAATAAGTGTTTGAGATCAGACAACGAGTATGGTGCCCGTTATACAGATTTTTCACCTTCTTTCACGAACGAGAGCCTGTTGACTCAATGCTCCAAGTAAATGATCTAGCTATCTAGAATGTTTATCGGCGACGGCGAAAACGCCGATCTAAACATCTGATGTGAAATAGCATCTACGGATAGAGGCTATTCGATTTGACGAGAAGAACCAGTGTATCCAAAACAGAATCCACATTGAATGTGGATCGAGAATCTTACATGCAACTATATAACCATTTCTATCCTATCAACAAATATATGGAGCTGTTGCAGCTGCATGCATTTAGCTTTCATCAGATAGTTACGGCAAAGTACTCGTGCCAGAAGGGCTTTGAAGCTCGTAAAAGTTTCCTCCAATAGTTAAGTTCTTTACAGAAAGAACTCTGAATTACGGTAAAATGTCCTATACAATACCCTAACCTGGTTCGAGTTAAAATACGCTATTATATAACTTTCGATAATCAGCAATTCAACGGCCAAAATCATGATACCTGTTAAGGTGTGCAAAATAGTCGGCTATATACAACGGATCAATCGAGATCAATTTCAAAACAAAGGATAAACAGACTAATTTCGGCGATAATAGAGTTACGCTCTGTTCTACAAAAACTACCAAACTGATCGTATTGACGAGGGCAGCATATCAAAACGGGGAAACAGAAAAGATACTTAGGAATATGTATACATACCTGCAAACTAGTATACCAAGGTTTATTATAATTCCCAGTTATAACTAGTTGAATTTTTGTTTATGAGGATTCATTACAGTACAAGACAATATCGTTTCCTACCTTGGTGTGAATTCAGCCTAGCCAGAACAGCTGTTTTGAAAAGCAGCCATGTGAAGACAGCAAAAATGCATCTAGCCATGTCAGCAATTTTTAGGGCAAAAATCTTTCGTTTAAGAAATCTTGTTACCCTCGTACCTTTCCTTGCATTATCACTAAACTCAGTCGTTCGTCTCTTGAATCTGCTATATCTCAGCAACTGAACTGAGTGCTTGCAGGATCACTGTTCCACAACAAGAACTCTATTGTTATCTTTCGGCTCTAACTAGCGACGACTTCCGAACGCTTGTGCGCTCAGAAAATTCTATAGCGCAGAATATAATTCGCTTCTAAAATATTGAAAAATCTTTTCAAAACTAAGGCGATTAAAGGTCCTAATAGGAACGTTCTTGTAGCTCTAATCGCTTGTTCTTCATCAAGAAAAGAGAAACAACTGCGGATTCGAGGACAGATCTGCTTTAGAATTCAAAGTGCAGTTGTTTTTGCATGGTAAATGTATTTGCGATTAGTATTAGGTGACTACAATCGACCGCACAGCTGCATGGTCGTAATTTCTAATGAGTGGACAGTGGAAGCGAAAGTAGCAGTGGAAAGGGGGACTTGCTAATTGTAAGCTTTGTTTTGGAGACTATCGTCACACAAACGAACACTTCTTTATGCCACGATCAAAGCAGAGATATTGAAAAACAACAAAGAGTCCTATTATTGCAAACCGACCTATCTCATCGGGAGAAATTCCCTTCCCAGCTGCCAAGCAAATTGTAGCAACGTGATCAAAACAAAGGACCTGGAAGGCACTGCTTAAGGAATTCCTCGCTTGACTGCCTCTATAATGAACAACCAATTCGCTTACGAGAACTTGGGCACAATAAGCAGTCAGTCTTGTTGTAAAGGGATATATAATTTGAAATCAGTGAAAACGCATTCTTCATCCACAATAAGAAACAAGCTTTATCAAATTCCTATACGCTATAAAAACCGTCTTATTCCAACTTCATTGGAACCTAACTATACACAGGTAGTCGCTTCTGCAGCTATTCTGAGTAAAAACATACCACCAAAGCGATGATATGGTGCCAAGGCTCAAAGACGCTAAATTGCAGATAGACTTAAAAGGGATAAGTCACAATTAGATATCGTTGTCTAGTAATTCCAATACATGCGAGATTATGATACACAGTGCATATCAAGGCACTTAAAGAGTGCGATTCAAGCCTTATTTTGATCTACACGACACCGAGTGAAGATATTCCATCATGCAAATGGACGTACGCTCATGGCCTTAGCGCTTTTTTCGGAAAAATACGCAATTGCGGTTGCAGAGAATCGTTATAGGTTATACTTACGGGATGAAACAGTACGAATTCAAAGCCCGTCTTACCCCCAAATACTACTTCCTAACTGGCTTCATTATCAACTAACCTTTCATTCGTTAAGTCTTTTCTAATATGAATCTTACAGGCTCAATGGAATGTAATCGACCTTTGTCTGTTCAATTCACTGTATCAGCGCACCTTAAATTACACACTTACATTCCTGTCTTTTCCGTAGACGACATTGATAGTGAACCAACTCGTATAGAGGTTTCTACTCTCTTCACAATGGTAATGCTAGGCGCACACTGGAGAAATTTGCTTAAGAAAAGTGTCATTCGTGCCATATTGCTTAAGCGAAATTCTCCAGTGTGCGCCTAGCATAATATAAAAGAGCACATACTCGTTACTTATGTTTATATTATATTATAGTAGATTCTTTTTAACATATTGTAAACAAGTACATATTTATATTATTTTTTTTTCTTTTTGTTTAACAGGGCAGTTTGAAAATCAAATATATTAAAATTTGAAACTTACCCTGTATAAAGAAATTGTAAATGAAATGAATGAATGAATGAAGTGCATCTCCCTATGAACCCGGCCGCTAAGCATATTGGAGATCGTGACACAAAAAGAAATCAAAATGTTTGAAACTCATAATAATCATCATCTATTTATTTACAGAAAGCTGTTTATACAATAGCTGACTTACAACTAGTCTAGGCCTAATTTCCTTCATGAACGGTGGATTTAGATTTGATTTTGTTGTATAGATCTCAGTCAAAAGCAAATGCAGACTCCTTGTGAGAACGAGTACCGATTTGGCTTGTTCCAAGAGGAGACCATAGTCGTATCTATTTTCTTTATATGCAATGCACAGAGCTCCTTCATGAACGTGATTTATTGTGTAGTTCAAGGTTCTATCAGCGACAGTGACTGTTAACTGAGTAAAGTTCTGGCTTAGCCACTATGTTGTTGATATTCAAATCAGTAAATGGGAGATTCAGCTAGGTAGGAATACCTTTCCACTCCTCTACTGTAACCTTCATCTTCCCAGCCAAACATCAGTGAAGCAGACTCTGACTATACAAGTCGGTCCCATCTAGAAGTGATGGCTATACGGTAGGAAATAGTTGCCAAATCGGTCCAGTCATTGTGAAGGTCAATTTGTTCTTTGTATATTATGTACAGTGTAAATCAAAGTTACAATGCCTGGCAAAAATCTTGGGACACTTGCTATGATTTAAGCTATAGACGAGCTATCGCATCCCCTCCCCTGTTACACAATGTTGTATGAAGCAAACATGAGGAACCCAGATGGTAGAGGTAATACCTGTATACAATGCTATGGGTGACGGCTATCGACTGAACTTTGTTTAAGGGGGGAAGGAGTTAAATTTTGATTCGAGTTAAGGAAAAGCGACAGGAGTCTGAAATTCAAGAAGTTGTGTGAATGTTCCAATTACTTTTGGCAGGCAGTATAGTCCGAGTTAGAACGCTCGATAATTTATAAGAAGATAACTACCAAGTCAGTCCAATAATATTATACTAGAATAAGGCAAACTATGGACAATCTAAATGGAAATCAGCCGATTTTTCAATGCCTTACAATTGGTGCAAATAACACATCAAAAAAAATATGACCAGTGAAAGACATTTCTCTAAATTGAAAATTGGCCTAGGCATTGGTGATCTTACTATCCAACGCCCTTTGGTGAACATCTAGAGCAACGAGTAACAGCTGAATTAAAACACTATAGATTTCTTCATAAAGAATGCAATTTGATAGTTAGAACTATGAGAACCCATAGAACTATGAGACCCTCGATACATATTAGGGCATAAAGTCTCTTCAATGGTGAAGAAGTGGGGGAGAATATGGGGCTCAGCGCTCTAGCTGTAAATTGAAAGGGGCGCTGCCCCTCACGCTAAAAATATGCTTGAGGTGAGACTATAAGCGACACAAAGCATCATTAGCGAATAGAAAATTTTTATGCTTCTAGTGAATGCATTCCAATTTAATAGTTAGAGTTCACAAGATTTATAGTATTAAAATCCATTCTTTCCGGGACCAAATTCTCACTCTCTTGCAAAGGAAATATACCATCTGGTTAACTTCTAGTTAAGTTTCATGCTCACTGTCCTATATCTATGTATTGTCAATGTTCATTTTTGCTTATTTTGTTGGCCCAAAACACGATGCAGTCGCTTTTTTTATCGTGCAATGTCATGCAGTTATCTGAAACCATGCTTTTAGTTTAGCTGCACATTGCTCCAACACAGGGTTCATCAAACTCTTTTTACAGCGAGCCATGTAATTGAAAGAACGACGACAAGTGCGGGCCGCATAATCGTTCAGCTCAATACTTGCAAGCCAGAAAGAAAGCTCCGAGAAAAAGATGTAAAACCGAAAAGGGGAAAGGAAAAGATGTAGTTGTATGAAATGTGAATGACTATGAAAACCAGAACCAACAGGAACGCAGAAACAACATTTTACACACCATTGCGCAACGATAAGCCGAACGAGAAAAAAACTGGTATTCTAACATCAAATGCCGTCGGTGGACTTGATAAAATGTCGTCGAAGGCAGTAGTTTAGCGAGTCTTGCTCCAGCCCGTTGTACTACGTCTGGATCTCGAAATTTCAGGAGTAGATGGTCATTAAAGTCAATAAAAGTACCAGGTAAATTATGCAAATAGGGGCATTACGAACTACTAGTTAGTTGGTCTGAACGACTTTGGCCGGCCAAGGGAATCTGTCCAAAGCAACGCTGCACCCCTTAAACAACACTTCAATGTGCGCTCTGGCCATTATGTGCGAAATAATTTGCGTAACTTTACTTGAGAAGTCAAGAAGAAATTTAATCAAAACACTGTCCCAAGTTGGAAAACTACAAGTCATCTCAGTCTGCTTGGGCAAAATTGGCAACTGGGTGGAACGGAAAAATAGCCAATTGCATAGTTAATTGTAACTCTTTGTCATGAAGGAACAAAGTGCAGGTAGCCACGTGCATATTTGCTACTTTGGTACGAGACCTCTCTTTAAAAGAGATACATGAATCAGGCATGGAAGAAATACGAGTCATTAATCATGCAAAATGGTCATTTACCCATTATATCCCGGCTACCCACTGTAAACCCACCAAATCCTATATCTTTCTTACATTGAAATAGAACTAAGTTACTTGGATAATTTCTTGACAATTACATATTTAAACTCTCCGAACAAGTATGGGCAGAATCAGGTTAAGAATGTCTTTCCTCATTGCTTGGTAATACAACACTAGCTCAGACTACAGACTGATCGATCTCAAAATGCTCTTCATCATCAGAGAGGAGCTAATGCTTAGCTCCATTCTGTTAAGCCCAATATACACTGTGCTGTTAAACTCAAGCCAAACCCATATTAATCGGGTTAACGAGGGTTCAGCTTAGTTTGAGGAGTTCCTAAGCCAAATTTATATAACATTATGATAACTAAGCACAAACCAGCTTATCGTTAACCCAGGTTACATATTTGTATTGGAGATAAACCACAAGGATCTAACCAAAACTGCTGTGATAACAACTGTTGGAGGACGGGCCTGGGAATCTTGTAATCATAAGTCCCAATGTTCTAAAACTATTTACGAGGTAGCCAGCGTGATTTTGCTAGGGGACACAATTAACTTGAGCGTAGCGACTATCAACCAACTGGGGGGGGGGGGGATGTGGTCCCTCATCTACCTTAGCATAAGCCCTTAAAAATCCACAAATGAAGTCTTATGTTTTTGCGCATTGAGGGACAGTTCACATATTATGTGATTTTCTCGGCCATTTTAAATACCTCCCCTCCCCCATGTAATCAACAGTAATCATCACTTTGAACCTCCTTCTGAATTATGTCATCATTTGATTCACCCCACCCCCTATCTTCAGCAGAAATCATAATGGAGTGTAGCGGTGATATTCAAAGTACGACACCAAAGTCATGCTATACTTTACATCTGACTTTTGGTGTCAAAATTAGTTGACGTCTACAAAGCGCGCAAACGCATTTGACTTTCTACCTAACATTTACCGATCATTTGCACTTTTGCAGAGATCCCATCACTTCTGACTCAAAATAAGGAAATAAAAACAAATTATTTGGCGGGAAAAAGAATCCAATGCGAGTGCATGTATCTAGCAACGTTAGGTGTGTGCGCAGAAGATATAACATTTCAACGAATAAATGGATGATATTGAAATCTTGCACAAAATGTTTAATCTATTATGCTTCCCTTTATCATCGCAAAACACAGTGCTAGGTGCTCTGAAGCAGTGTGCAAACGGCCAAATAATTATCATGACATGTTGTTAGATCAAATGTTAGGCCAAATGTCAGATCACTTGCACATGCTTTAACGCATATATAATATATATATATGTATATATATTGTCGTTATGGAATAGAAACAACGCATGCCTTTCTCTGAAAAACACCTAACTGGTTCATACCAAACAGCCTGATTTAAAAAAGTTCATTTATAATGTAGAGTAACTAGAATTGTAAAAATAATGAGAACTGTATGAGGTATACAAGCTTAAAGAGGTTAATTCAAAAAGGGTCATTTGCTTATGTCATCATACCTTGCTATCTATATATGTTGATGTACATAGCCAAACTGCTTGGCATTACACACATATGGTTCGTATGAATAGCGAAACCAGAGTAACGTGATTCTGCAGTCTAACTCCGACACTAACGCAGGTTTACATGAGATGAAAAGTGCTACATTCTCTTTAACAGGGGCTACTTCCATCGCAGGTTGTGAGCTCGCTATTTCCCCCCATCAGGTTCTTCACGTGACATCAAAAGGCAATCAACTTGCGTCACAATAGACAAGCATAATGTAGGATCGGTCCGTAAAAATACTCAGTAACTTTCTTCTACGCTCGCGACCGGCTGAACGAAGAAGGAAACTAAAAGATATGGTGAAACGTCGAAACACAAGGATTGGAGCTGAGCACTTGGCTATGTTGATGGTGCTATTAAAATGTTCCCTCTTTCTAACCGCTTTGGGACTTATAATGTTATGCCTAAGCATCTACTTACATTTAGAAAGCATCAAAATGTTGCAGCAAGTTGAAGTTAAGCACCGTACATTTATCAACAGAGTAGGCAACACTAGAATGCTTGGAGGAACATGGCAATTAGGCAATCTAAAGAGAAGCATAGAAGGCACAGAGATATCGGAGTCAGGCCAAAAACAGTGTCGACACCGGCAGAAAACTGAATGGGCATACCATGATGCTGCGTCAACGAAAAGTGAAGACCCGATTACAGTGGACTTTTCTGCATCACCGGTAAGATAAAGAATATTCTAGGCCCAGAGTTTTGATCGATTCTCAGATTATTGAAGCTAGGGAGATGAACAAACGAAGAGAGGAAGAATAGCAACTTTCATTACCAACGACAAAAATTTGGTGTAGACTGAAGAATGCCCAATAGTATTGGTATTAACATAAACGAATACTCTGTTAGGAACGAGTGACCAGTTCTTATAGTAAGAAAGGAAGTCCTCTTTTGTCTAAGCAGTACCGACTTTCTTGTCTGCTTGGTAGTCAATTCTGGCTCTCTACGCCTGATAATAGCAGGGTTGAGTTTTTACATAAATCTTATATATTGGCTGCATTCACCCATGTGTTCATTTCTCTCTCCAGGGCTATATGTTATCATCTCCAAGTTGTATCTCCTCTCCTGGAACTGCCAAGTCACTGAAACAATCTGGAGAAGGGTCATCCGCAATGTACCAATGTGTATGTAAAGCTGATCCTGGACAATTAAACGAGGTACACCTTGGGTACGAAAAACTTACTTGCACAGCACACTACTGGGAGTGCCCAGTGCAGTGAGTGATAAAGGAATCTCCGTGAAATACTTTAGATTATGGGGTGATCTCGTTAACTTAATATGCAAATAAAATAACCCAAAACAAAGAAACAATTAACAAAGCAAAGAAACAATTAGGCTTATCTAAGTACTAATGTTTATTATAATACATAGAGAGATTTGCAAAAATAAAAAACTTTTGCAACAATTTCAGTGTGTCTTCAGACTTCTCATATAAGGTAAGTTTGATGACTGCACCAAAGGCCAAAGTAAGATCCATGCTTACGCGAAACTCTGCAATCCTTATTAAGGTTATATCGGGTTTAGATTGGGAATCGACAAAGGCCGCACAGAAGTGACAGTAGAAGCCAAACCTTACGAAATAAGGCGAATATATGAAGCTTACATCAGGTTTAGATTGGGAATCGAAAAAGTCCGCGCAGTAGTGACCGTAGAAGCAAAACCTTACGAAATAAGGCGAATATATGAAGCTTACATCAGGTTTAGATTGGGAATCGACAAAGGCCGCACAGACGTGACAGTAGAAGCCAAACCTTACGAAATAAGGCGAATATATGAAGCTTACATCAGGTTTAGATTGGGAATCGAAAAAGTCCGCGCAGTAGTGACAGTAGAAGCAAAACCTTACGAAATAAGGCAAATATATGAACACACCCTTGACAGCATCGAGAAGCCAGTACAACCCCTACCATGTAACTGGGGTCCCCATCGATAAAACCCTAGTAGCATAAATGCAAAAACAACCAGCACATATTAGTACTCTGTGTCCTCGCCTTCCATCCTTCTTCACCACAAACCATGCCATGCCTAGTTAGTAAGGAGCCACCGGGATACATGATGGCGTGTATAATAAATAAAAAAAAATAAAGTGATTTAATTTAAAGTTGGTTGTTTACAATAGCTAAGATACAGCTAATTTAGGCCAATTACTCTACAAGATTTAAATGATGAATAAAAGAAAATATGAAAACTATAAATACCCCTATCCATAAATAAAAGTTTTACACAGCATACAGTTGCAATGCCCGCATTTCTTTGACTCCAGATGTTTTGTGAAAAAACTGTCAAAGAGCTGGAAGTCTTAATTTCTGTTGGGAATTTTTCCAGTGCTCTTTGACCCATGAACCTTATTGTATCTGTACCATACGTATGTGTATGCACTGGCTTCATTCAGTGATACGAACCTTACCTTACGTGGCAATGATGACAAAATGTAGAGGAATATGGCCTTTCATCAGTTTTTAGGAAGTGTCTTAAAGACTTTCTGGCGAGTATTGTTGATCCTGATTTGATTTGATTTTAAATTCTTTAGGGAAGGTTGCCACGTCAATCGAGGGATTGATTTACAGTGGGCCGTGCTAATACAGGATCCTCTGGGAAAGATCTTCAGGATCGTCTGCTTGGGTTTACTGGATCGTTTGGATAATTCTTAGGGATCGTCTCACTGAATGAGTCTTCGGGTTGTTTGGATGAATCATTAGGATCATCTGGATGAATTTTGCGACTATCCGTATGGATCTTTGAGATCGCCTAGATAGGTCTTCGAGATCGTTTGGATGCATTTTTGAGATTATCTGAATGAATCTTCAGAGTCTTTCAGATGGATCTCCGGGGTCGTCTGGATGCATCTTAGGGATCAGCTGGATGGATCTCCCAGATCGTTTGGGTGCATCTTCGGGCTCATCTGAATAAATCTTCAGATTATTCTGCATGGACTTTCCGAAAGAGTCTGGATGGTTCTTCCGAATTGGTTGGATCTTCAAAGTAGGGTAATCTAGTTAGGAAACACTTCTTCCATGATAATCTGACAATCCTGATCGTGACGAATCTCACCGAAGGAGGAACGGCGCTTCCATTACATCTTTACTACCTTGAATAAGTGTTTCGGGTCTAAAGATCACGAAGATCACATGGAGACCACCAGCGCAGTAGCCTCTAGACTTTCCTGCTAGCTACAGCATTCTTTAATCATTCTTTTCTATACATGAACAATTTAATTTTTGATGGGGGACAACTGTTTACTATGGTCGAATAGCTTAAAAATGTTACCAATTTTCCTCTTGTCTCCTAGCCCGTTTGACTTTTGGAGCTTTGTTGAAATTGAACAATATTACCAAAAACCAAAATACTCACCTCTGGTAATAGGTAATAGGTAATGGGTAATAGGCAATGGATAATAGGCAATAGGCAATGGGTAATAGGTAATAGATAAACTAGGCAACATATATTGATCTGACTTATTTTAAGGCAATAGCCCTCAAACACTAAAATGCAAGGAAAAAACGACAATCTACGAAAGATATGGAATGTATTTTAAAAGACGAGAAAATATTGGCAAGCATGTACAACTACACATTTCCACGAGATTCTAATTTCCGAGTATACTCTCATAGAACGCTTTCATCAGGAATACGAAGTTGTCATTTGAACTAAGTTCGTGTCTATGCAATTCATCAGAACTTTGCAGCACATCGAGTGTTGGCAGGACTGTTTTTATGTCTAAAGATAAAATAATAAGAAAGCGAATAAATAATACTTTAACAATTGATCATTTCTTTAAGAGACCTCGATAGGTCTCATCCAAATCTGTCTTAAATCGTAGTGTTATGCTATATCTATAATTGTGACTAAATCCAATCTATCTTGACCAGCAATACCCGATTCTATGATTGTGATCAATCCCGACCCATCCTGACTAGCCATACCCAGTTCAATCTGCTATTGTGACCAATTCCCATCCATCTTGGCCATTCTATCTTATCATATCTAATCTGTTCCTGTTGCAATGTTTCCCTATCATGAGCAAAACAGCATTGGTGTTTTTCCTGCTCTATTGCTTTCTATTCTGGTCTGTACATTTATGCCTGACTAAGGTATCTCATAACTCCTAAATAAAACCCATTGTATTTCTGCATAAATAAGTCGATTTTAAAACTACCCTCTCCACCATACGTCTCTAACTTCCTCGAATTATTTACTGGTCTTATTACCAGTCAATCATCTGTTAATTCACTTGTAGCACGTTCCTCATCTGCATTTTTTATACATTTAACTACACTTAAAAGCACCTAATGTTTTAGTAATACAAAAATTTACTATAGCTGACAAAGCTGGCCGTCACAGTTACCCGTACGAATTTCTACGATGCATGATAACAAACACAAAAGTATTTAAACAAATATGAAAGGAAATGAATTTTATTACTCTCGTTGTCATGTAATCTAAAACATCTGTAGAACACAGTTTCTCGAACTTTCGTGACGGGATCAGCAGGCACATCTGAACTCCAGCTACAACATATACAGCAAAAGATGCAAATCAGTGTTAAAATACGTGAAAGTTAACAGACGTATTGCTATTAGGCACTAAGTAGAACAAAGTTCTTTGCGACCTTGGAAAGAGCTGCTTGTGATCTAGCTATCTTTTACCTTGAATGTAAGCAAGGCGGTTCGCAAAAACAAAAAATTCAACTTGGATCAAGGCTTAGGATGAAAATACAGCGGACGCAAAAGCAGATCAGAACAAAAAAACCGGCGAGAAATTATTACAAGCAACGGGAATCTCCTTACTATTAAAAAAGGCCGTGTCCAAGCAGCTTCAGTCCTCAAAGTCAAAGACACATCGAACAAATTATACATGCTGTCATTGCGGGAGGTAGGGCATAAGCCTTCCTACACGCCTTCGGTTCCCAACGTACACAGAAGAAACAGCTCTAAATCTGAATTTTGCAAGCCATCAATATTTTATATGGACTCAGATACAAACACTGCTTTTTCTAAATGATCAAAGAGCTACAAAAATAGCAAGCGACAGATAATAAGAAATAGTATTATATACACAATTAAGCTCTTTTTATTGGCAAAGGACAAGTTTCAGGTTGAGGTTTGGTCTTGTAGGCAACTGTTGAATTTTAGTACCTTGAACGGTCTCTATACTAAAAGTACTCTTTTGCAGTTCACCATTCCTTTTAGTATACTTCTACATAACATATATTCCTCTGAAATTCATTTTCTTATCGTACACCCATGCATTCATTTAATGCTTCCAAGTCCATCTCAACGAATTTATATTAAGTTGACAGAATGTAGATATCAAAATATAAAAGTTGCGGATGATGCGACTTGCATGAGAGAATAAGGAAAGTCTCATTCAAACCAAAATAATTTATGATATTGTACATTGATATGTAGAAATAAAATGAGCACGTTGGAAAACTCAAGTATTGCAAGGTGCATTAGAAATATATAATGAAAATGAATTAAATGAGTGGTTTGACTATCATCCCAGGCATTCTCCCATGTCGTATACTCCGGTAAATCTGTTGTGAAGAGTCGCAATAGAAGAGCAAACGGAGAAGTAGCACATCTGTTTGCTCATTAGAATGTGCTCAAACAAAAATTATACATGAAATGCGCGCTAGTTTCAGTTTTTGCGATTCGCTGATGCAGTAATTACACTGTGAGATTATCAATTGATAGAGAAATGACGGTTTTAATTCTGTAGTCATCTTTATCTAAAAGGCTCGCCAAGTTATGAATAATGCCATCAACATACGAAACTACCCAATTCACAAAAGTTCTTCTACACAAAAGAGACACTGAAATACAGCAAAAAACCCACACATAAGAAATTCATTTATTACGAACCTAAAGCCTGAAATTGTCTACTTTGATTTGATTTACTTAGAACCATTTCAGCTGGAAGTTTGAATTAGTTCTCGTAAATGGTTTCACTCCATCCACTGAGAAATAAATCAACCTGTTTGCCGATCAGGCCCCTTCATGAATGTCCTTAAAATATTACACACACAACTGTGATAGGCAAAGTCTGCAGGGATGAGATTAATGTTAAGAGCCTGCACCCTGATTTCTAGAGCTACCTCATTGAATAAGAATATGAACAACCTCATTTTAAATTCAATGCTCTTATGAGCGGGTTTTTAGTGTACCATCCTTCTTCTAGTCGATTGACACGAAAGTATCAAGATGTGCAAAATACGCACAACATTTGAATGACGCGCAGTCTAAAGCGGGGGTGGCAGAATAACCACCAGATCCTGGTTTTTTCCTAGCTTGTTGCTCAACCTTTAAGATAAGTACTTCTGAACAATGTCTATCGATTCCCATATATAGGTATTGATTGTAGCAAAATTGACAGATTCGTTTCTCTGACAGGTTCGCATAGTTAATCAGGTCCAAAGACAAAGGTGGATCAGCTATGATACTCTATAAAGAGTGAACTTAAAGAATTTAGAATTAAGTGAATTTAGTTGCAACTCGCAACATTTCCTGGAGTTTTTGTTGCCTCAATTTCAAGCCTGGGTCATAATAATTCATTAACTAGGAACTGGCAGAGAAACAGCATACAAACTAAATCATTCTATTCATTTGTCCCACTTTCCTTAATTTAACAATGAATTCCATATGCAGTCGTCATGTATCATATTCTGTTCTACTTGTTATGACTTCAGCTTCTACTCTCATCATCATCATCAGGCCTTGCAAACCCATTTTCACAATACTGCAATAGTGCTCCTTCACATCTCTACTTCTGCGCATTTTTTCTAATAATAACAAAATCACACTCTTCTTCTAGCGCCCGGCGTCCCAGATTTGCATTCATGCTATTTCATCTTATGGTAGTAAAACTTCAAAACAAAATTCCAAAAATGCAAACAAAACTGATGCTAGCATTACGTCTAGTTGATACGTACTTGTCTCGGAGAATGCATCTGCACCAGATCCTGTTCCAAATAGGCGTTCTCTTGATTGGATCCTAAAATTAACACGAGTGTCAATTTCGAAAGTGCCATGCAGTTGATTACAGTGAAGAAGATGAATATTGTGTTTCATAAGCAAACTATCAGAATGCAGAATTGTGTCATGTCATGCCATATTGTCATGTCATGCCATATCATGTCCTATCATGTCATGTCATATCGTGCCATGTTATGCTATGTCATATTGTCATGTCATGTAATATCATGTACTATCATGTCATGTCATATCATACCATGTCATATCATGTCATGCTATGCCATGTCCTGTTCTGTCATGTCATGTCATGTCATGTCATGTCATGTCATGTCATGTCATGTCATGTCATGTCATGTCATGTCATGTCATGTTATGTCATGATATGTCATGTCATGATGTTTTATGTTACATTAACGCTGTGCAATGTGATGTTGTGTTAGGTTGCTTTGCTATGACTGATTCTGATAATAATTCATGACATTACATGTCCTGCTACACTATATTACTACGCACTATTCTGCATTATGTCATGTGAATCATACTTTATTCACTGTGCTTGCAATGGCACATTTCCATTTCCAAGCTATACTTGCCATCTTACCCTAAGCTACATAATGTAGTACCAATTTACTCATATAACGCAACACTATGCTTCACATATCAACTTCCGCATATAACTCAGTGCATAATTGTGTTAAGCAATGTGACGCTACACTCAGAAGTTTAACACGATAAGCCATACGCAGTCTATTCCGCTCAGGCAAAGTTATGGTTAAGTTACCAGAAAATTGACGAGGTCCAGTGCTCGCTTGAAGTCGTATTCATTCGCGTCCTCATTATCTTCTCCAGTGTATAACTAAAATTTATTCGGAAGAACAGTGAGGGAAACAGCATAAAGTAGACAGAAATAGAAAGTTGTACCAAAGCAAAACGATTATAATTTAGTATAGCAGGGTACAATATAATCGAACTGCTAGCAGCCAAAAGTGAAGGGCTACCTCTCAGTTTTATCAAGAAATAAAAACCAAAAAAATGAACAGAAAACAGTGCAAAATGAACAAATGCAGCACAAGATAATACAACAAAATACTGTGTAGTACAATACAACATAGTACAGATAAATAGTATTCAAAGACAGTTCAACAGCATTCAAGACAGTTTAGCAACATACGAGGCAGCTCAATAACATACAAGACAGCTCAACAACATGCAAGGCAGCTCAACAACATACAAGACAGCTCAACATCATACAAGGCAGCTCAACAACATACAAGACAGCTCAACAACACACAAGACAGCTCAACGACATTCAAGAAAGCTCAACAGAAAGTAAAACTAAATACCTCATAGTAATTACAGTGAATAACAGAACGACAAGAGAGGAAAAGTTAGCAAGAAAATAGGAACGGGGTAAACTGAATCAATCTTTCTGTATTCTCATTACTTATACCTCAATCAAATCTTCTGCAGAAATTGGTGGCATGCTATTTACATCAATTCCAGAATTCTAAAAAAGAGAAAGTTAATGTATAGAATCAAAATGCATCATATGATCTCTCTAAAGACGTGGATTCAATTAACACAATAGTTGAAATTCACAAGTTTTTATGTTAAAAGCAGGTATTTCAAATCTCAAGTCAAAAGAAAAATATGCCTAAAGAATTATTATCAAGCGTATTTAGCAAGCTAAGTATTACTAATTATAATTATTACTAATGGTCTTTAGTTTTAGTTGACATGGGAATAACACTAATATGTTCCTACTATTGGTTCCAACAGAGTCAACATTTATGTCTCTTATGAACTTTACAACATTGACATTGTTTACGAAGTTCAGAAAAACTAATCATAAGCAGTAAGTAACAAATGAAGATTGAACGCTTTCATCTACCTAAACCTCTCCCTCTTACTATGATGACATTGCAAATAATACCTCAATAACAGAAGATGGCAGTGTCTCTTGATGTAATATGACATCGAGCTCATTCTGGATGTCTGAAAATGAGGCGCAAATTCAAAGCATTCTTTTAGGACTACTCTCCAGTCCGCAAAAAAGGAGGTGACAATAAGCGGGGGGGGGGGGGCGGGGTCTGAAGGTAAATAAGCGGGGATTGCAAAAAGGTCCAAGGTAAATGTCTATGGGGTGCACTGTTATAGACGGGGGTGCAGGTTGTAAATAAGGCCAACATATGCATTCAATAAAAAACTTCAGCTTTTTGGAAAAGAACTTATTGCTTTTATTATACATTTATCCTCCTCGTTCACTATTCCATCATCATTGGCACGATTTTCAGCTGCATTTCCAGTACCTCTGATAGCAATAACTTATTTCATGTAAACATTTCTTCAAAACAACAAACAGTGACTACGAGTTACTTTCGCCGGACAATTCTGGGTCTGGTTGGGAAATATCCTCTTGGCTCAGAACTAATAACCGGGGAGGGGGGGCTGCAATAAGAATGTCCTGGTTAGCCTCTTTGAAAAGTAAATAGTCGGGGAGGGAGGGGAGTCTTTTCCCGATTGGAGAGTATACCTCAAAAATTCTAAGTAACTTCAGTTCTATAAAAGGCCATGGTCAATCCTAGAGGTGAGAAAAGGAACAGAGCTTGGGAACATATTGGCCGGACGTTTTCTGGCTAGCAGTATTTGCAGAAGGCTTCACAGAATTCTTGAACTGTTAAAACTAGTATGAAACTCTAATTACATTATTCAAGTCAACTCTTTTGACTTGAAATTGTTTACTCTAATGATATGCCAGTTTATCTATAGATAAATAGGACAATAGATAAACAATATATAAAAACATACAATTTGAAACTATATTTATACTTATATTTATACAAATACAAATTACGTATGTATGTCCACCCGCTTGGATTTATTGCAGAAACTTTTGAACCAGATACCTAGCTTCTCAGAAAGGAGAAATGTTTGGCATATCTGGGTCAGTCCTAAATAAGATCCTCATACCTATAAATGCCTGTTAGAAAGGACACTCGCCCGAGGTCATCGGCTTCGTGAGAAAGAATGGCAGTTTTCCCTGGTTGCTTACCTACTTCCGCAGCATCGGCACTAGCTATAAACATATAGCTATAACTTGAGACATTTCATTGTCATTTTTCATATAATTTAAGGAGGGTGGCCCTTCAGCTATTGCTGGTTTTCAACGTTAGCTGAAGGGTCACCCTCCTTAAATTATATGAAAAATGAAAATGAAATATCTCAAGTTATAGCTACATGTTTATAGCTAGTGCCAGTGCTGCGGAAGTAGGTACGCAACCAGGGAAAACATAGCTTCAAATATCCGAGCGGATCGGTCGGCGAGCGGTCAAACCACTCAGCTACTTAATTCATGAAATTTTCGTGCACATCTAATTTTCGCTAATTTGATGTACGCGAAATATTTCCTTTCAGGAGGCGCGCGGAAATCAGATTGCACCAAATTGCAAACATGGAAAAACAAGATTATCTGCACGTAGATCGATTTTTTCAAATTTTCAGCGCATTGTCCGTTTAACAGTTTATGTGTCATCACTAGCCTACCGTATCTTATCTAGAAACGAACGTGACAAATATGAAAAATGTTTGAAGAGATGCATATGAAGTGTTTTATGTTGTTTTCCCTCGCTATTGTATGCGCAAAAAGTAGATGTGTGTGAAATCCAGGTCCGTGAAAAATGAATGTGCGAAATTTAAACTCGCGCGAAAATTTCATGAATTAAGGATTTTCCAATCAAGTGGCAGCCTACCATTTAAAGATAATGTAACTTTACGTGTGGCATACCTCCTAAACTCTCTTCAATACTTTCATCCGTTTCTTCTGCTGCCAGCAAGCAAAGCTTACCAATTGATAACATCGTCTACAAAGCAATTATTCTTGTTTCAGTCTCGGCCATCAAGACTATGTCGAAAATACCTAAGTCTTTTCGTCTAGTATTGATCTTTCTTAAGACTTTCCTAGCAAGAATAGCCGAGTTTTCATACCAATGCAGTGCTACACAGACAGACAGGCACTATGCAAATATAATACTCTACTATATTTGTTACCACAAGAAATCTATACAGATTAAGTGAAAGCGATGACTGTCTTGCGTGAATATTGGAATTTTAAAGCTATATGATTTATTGACTCTTTTCGGTTTCAGAAATCCAGTACTGAACCTTCCTAATTTTTTGAGCAGTCCAGTACTACTTTCTCGTAAACCACTTGGTTATAAATAAGTGCATCTTAGACTCTCAGGATCAAAGGTAATCTTATGTGGTAATGATAATCTCACGATTCAAGGTAGTATGTTATGAAGTATCGGCTAAAATAACATTAAGCGAGATCCAATTCGATAGCTTATTTTACGAGATAAACTAAAAATAGTGAAGGGTAGAACTGAACCTGCAAAAGCTACAAAACGATATTCTTTTTTAAAACTTCGAATCTTTAAAACATATCAACTAAATACTACGATCATACGTCTCACTAACTTAGGCAACGTACAACCGGCTGTCAGGTATACTAAATAAACATAGATTACATGAAAATATATAGAAAGTAGATAACATCAATAGTAACGAGGAAAGAAAAAAATAAAAAAATAATAGTAATAATAATAATAATAATGATTTACATATTTCTAATAAGTCGGGATTTGTCCATGGTTTATTGCGTCAATAGAATATATAGTAAGTACATCTACTAGTAATGTTGATAATGTGTTTTTGTGAATTGTTATTAAAGCCTAAAGATTTGAGAAGGTTAACAAAAGATTCAGAGGACGTACCAATAGTACCAACGGCACCTAGCGAAAGGTTAATAAATGACACTTGATTATATTTTTTGTTTTAAACTTCTCATTGAATATATCTTTAATTAAATGCAATAATACACCTCTCAAGTAAATGGCAATGTAGAATTGACTTGCTTGTAGAGAGCATAGCATAAAACATAAAATGAAACAAAAACAGTAGAAGTAAACGAATAAAGAATAGGGATATTAAATAGTTAAAAGTTCTGGGTTAGTCCAAGGCTTGTTTCGACGACAGAAAATGTAATAGCTGGATCGAATAGAGATGTTCATGGCTTTCATTATAATTCTTTTTGTGATAGTCTTATCAAAATGTAGCTCATGTAGTAAGGATAGAAGAGAATTGCAGGAAGAACCCGCAACCCCAATTGCAACCATAGAGAGATTGACGAACACAACTTTGCTATAATAATAATAATAATAATTAATACTTTATTTCCAGTTGGCAGGCTAATATATACATAACGAATATACAAGCCATATCAATATATATATACATCTTAAAGTCGTTATAACAACTTTAAGGCAAACTCTAAAATAAGCACCAAGCGCATAGCAAATCCTACTTGTCCTTGTATCTATTGAACTTACCCGCCCATGAGAGGTGTTGGTCCTATGGTGTAATGGTTAGCACTCTGGACTCTGAATCCAGCGATCCGAGTTCAAATCTCGGTAGGACCTATTGTTATGATTTTCTTTTTTCTATCCGATGGGACTTTTCCTCTTTAGGTACTTCCTCTAGATCGTCAGAAAACGTGAAATACAACTGCCATAATAGGCTGGCATTAGTTAGTAACATGAAGAGAATCTACCTTCTTTCTTGCAACATAAGAATCCTCATTTCTGGCACTTCTCTTTAGAACTTCCGCTGCCTAAACAAAGGAATACTTTTTCAGGCATTGAATCTTCACTATCTCGTTGATTAAAGGCCATTACGTTATTCCTGGTGCAGGGAGGATATTACAAGAATAGATTCTAACTCGAGGATGACATTCTGGGGGACTGTATGGCCTACAATTTGCCAGAAAATGGGGACGCCCCAAATGATTCAAGAATGCTGTATGGTATACTTTTTAATTATCATGTGTTCAATTTGTAGGCAAATTGAGTGATTATAACTGTAACAAACCCATGAGCTATGAATGCTTCTCAACAGAACCTAATTCTTCTCAGGCTCTGACTACTCGAATACAAAAACGTACGGCAATCCCCAAAAGAAATGGCAAATGTAGGTTATTAATAGCCCACAGAATCTTGCATTCATTTAAAGTCTCCCGTTTTTTCTGGGAGACTCCTGGCTGTTGCGTAAATTTCATGTTCTCCCGTTCTCCTGTTTCTGATAAAAATCTCCCGCTTTCTGATGCTTTCTACGAAAGGTATAGGAACAAGGCGGCAATGTATTCTGAGCGAGAACTCTATGACGTATGTGAAAGCTTCTGTATATTGTTTACCAAACACTACACATTGGAAATGATAATAATCGTTGGTGCAGTTTGAAGTTAACTTCGAAATTTCTAAGTGGAGAGAAGCTGGACACATGCTTTGACTGATAGCAGCCTAGGAAACAGGATGTTTGGAGAAGGGAAAGCTAGGCAAGTGGAAAGAGTGCAACAGATGGAAGCAGCGAAAAGAGCGGCATATGGAGTGCAGCAAGAAAGCAGCTTATTGAGTAGAATGCTGATCACTTAAACATTGTGTGGGTTGGTTGTATTAGATTTTGATTAGTCGTTTTCTTAAAATATTTTTACATGTTTAATAGCGAGAGTATAGTTTCTCAAATTCACATTTAACAAAACTCAGCAAAATGCGAAGAATAAAGAGTGTATCTTGAGATAACTCCATGAAGCAAAAAGTGGGTGTAATAAGCATTTATATACCTCCCGTTTCCCTCAGATTTCTGGATTCTAATCTCTCATTTTCTCCCGTTTTTAACGAAAAATATGAAACTCCTGTTTTTTAACAAAATTTGGTTGGAATGTGATGTTGGTCTGTGGGTGTGACACCCCAAAACCCCATTGTAGGCTGATGCACTAATACAAATTGTACTTATCACAGTGCCTAGAGACACCTCTTTCTGTCTCGAATATGCAAGGGGCCGATGAATGTGTTCGACACAAAAACAGTTCGAGATACGGGAGAAACTTTACGGTGCATTTATCGGGAATATCCAACGGAATGGAACTTCAGTGTAAGATAGAGTAATATTTACGATAAAGGGTAGTCGAGGTAGCTACCTTTTCATATTCACCAATTCCAATAAAGTGAAGCCAATTTAAGTCGTGATGCGAACTTAGGAATTGTTCGAGCTGTGGAGAAGACCCTTGACTAAGTAGTTTCCCGAGCTCACCTGTAAGCAAGTTGAACAAACAATTACATAAAAGAATGTAACGACTTCGATGTCCATTCACGTCGGGTATTAATGCAAGGTGCACGTCAATATAAATGGGGGAATGTCACTAATGTACGTGAATTAAAGATGGCAAGCCTTAACAAATCAAAATAATATTCTACAGTCTCTCTTTGATTTTTATATGCTTCGTTCGTTTCCAACTTTGTGAAGTGGCTTGTTGCCTTTGATTTTTCCCCGGAAGATAAAATGCTATGCGGGCAAATTCAAGCAGCTTTCATCAAAAATTCTAGAAAAAATAATTATTTCCACTACGCATCCAACAAACAATGCAAAAATACAAAAGTTATACGACTCACCTCTGTCTAGATACCATTTGAATAGAAAATCCATGAAGCCCTATAAAATGAATTGATAATTTAAATAAATTAAACCCATTCTGTTTAAGACAATTAACACATTATATTCTTGAGTAACAAATAATAAGGAAGGTGGGACTAAATGGGAGGGGACAGGAAAATGTTCTGAAAATTAATAATTGAGAGTGGTCTTGGAATAAATGGGAAGATTAGAAAATAGAATACATGGATATTTCGATAAATAACTTCTCAAAATTGTTTTCATACACTATTCGTTTATTTAGTTAAATCAAGATAAAGTGAAAATGACTATAATAGAGTTGCTTAGTTAGTCTCTAAAGGATACATACTTTATCTGCAAGCGTCGCCTTGTATTTCTCTATTTTTTCACTATTTCCTTCTTTCTCGCAAATGCTGATCATCAGAGTATAATCTTCATATTTTTCGGCTAACGCCAAGGCCATTTTGTAATGTTCTTGCTCAACTTCAAAACGAAAATAATTGCTTGAACCTTTGACCATAGTACTTTGCACAGAATAGGAAGGAATACAGTACCACAGCGAAGCATGGGAGAACGTAAACTCAAAGCCAGTAAGAAACAATGAGCCTCCCATCGCATAGCATTCCATTCCACGCATTGCTTTGCTAGATTTCAACAGGAAACAGTCGATTGAAGCCCCGCTACTTTTTGAGGTCTATACACGTTTTTATTTTATAAGAAAACCTCTTTTTTCCTGAGCCTCGATTGTCTTAACTTTTCCGGAAATTGAGGCTGAGATTTTCTAAACACTTTCTTAACTTTTACTGGAATAAACTGGTTAAAAGAGGTTATCATTATTTGTTACACAAAAAGTTGACCTTTTTTATCCAAGGTTATGAAAGAAAAGTTTCGATCTTTGTAAGAAGTTTGCAAAGAATGAGCTAATATTAATTTCCGGCACACAAAAAAGATTAACTTTGGAAATTGACCCTTGTGATTTTCTTAAAATTTTCTTAAGATTTTGGCCTTTTGAGCCTCATTTTCTTATAAACTTTTTCCTATAAAAACCGTGTATTTCCACAGAACTTTTTCGGAAAGTCTCTCTTCCAACACACGGGGTGAGTGGCCAAGAGGCTTGGGTAGTTTCCGCTGGCTAACTGAAGTTAAGCTTGGCTGTGTTAGGTCAGCAACTGGATGGGTGACTTTCCAGAAAAACGACCAAAACAGCTCACACCGTCGTCCTTCAGAACGATATGCTATAGGAAAATGGTTCTGTACGAAAGCGGTACAGGACTGCTGAAAAAGTACAGAGCGATCAGTACTGGATTCTTGAGACATAAGAGAGATGACAAGGTGATAAACATTTGAAATTAAAATTTTCATGCAAGCCATGATCTCTTTTGTTCAATTTGCATTGATGTCCTGTCCTAGTCTATGTTCTATGTATTTCAGTGTTATGAATGGATAGTGCCTGTCTTTCTGTGTAGCACTGCAGTGTAACACAAACTCGACTATCCTTGTTAAGAGAATGTTAACAAAGCCCAAGCAGTGTAACACAAACTCGAATATCCTTGCTAAGAGAATGTTAACAAAGCGCAAGTACTGAACTGAAAACAGTACTAAGCTAAAAAAGCTTAAGTGCTGGGCGAAAAACTTGCTTGCGAAAAACAAAACGTGTAATGCAATCCAGAACAAAACAGTGCAATACAGAACAAATGAACTATGTGGAACACGATGAATTCACATAAACTTTGGAACAACAGAGCACAAAACAATGAAATGCATTAGATTACTAAGCAAAATATGACATGCTGTTAGGGACAAAAAATCCAAAGCACCTACTTAAAGGCTCTATCACAGATTTTCGTTCCTTTTCGAATTCCAAATTTAATTGAGTGCAATCACTGTTTGTAGCCCTGCAACAATACAGAAAAATCAATTACACTGAGAAGTGCAAAATACAGTAGACAAATCAAGGTAAAGATATGAAAATACGACAATGTAATTGCTGTTGATCACAAATGACCCAAGAAAATATGGGTAGTTTTGGTAAGATTCCAAAAGACATGGGCATATTGATATTCGAATAAAGTGTGCATACGTGTGATCTGAAGCTCGATGGTCAGGCAAAACCAAAAAAATCGGCAAAATCATATGTGAGTGACAAACAAGTACTAGATTTGGCCTTACCAAAACAAATCGAATTGCTGTGAATATGAAGAATGATTAAATAGCAACATTTTTAATACTGAATTGTTCTCAGAACTCTCGCATACTTTGAAAGATTTGCTCTTACCTCATGAACTGCAGTTGAGTGACGTAACCATCAAGTAGTATATCTGAGAGGTCGACAACCTCCTGGAGTAGAGTTTTCGTAGTCTGGAAATAAAGTATAACTTATAAATCAGGTAAGAGTTTTCCAAAGAGAATTCTCTGTTGAGAACACATAGTTATGTAGCTGGTATTCGGAAAATTGCAAAATGAAAGTTGTCAACTGTTGTTGGAGTTGGCAAATGCAGCCTCAGCATAAACTTGAAGATAAGGACGGCAACAAAAGAGTCAGCCTTTGCGCTTGGAACATTATCTGCCTTATCCATGGAAATTTGACAAAAGACCTGTACGAGTAACCCATTACATCTGGATACTTCGACTCAAACATGAGTCAAAATCAGCATGAAAAAGCTAGCATACAAGTCTCACTAACAGAGCATGAATTTAGCAAAAAGATGATCGACAAAAGAGGTGAATGAAGAATATATTCATAATAACCTAAAATATTATACATACATACATACAAACATATATATATATATAATATATATAATATATATATATATATATATATATATATAATATATATATATATATATATATATATATATATATATATATATATATAGATGTGTGTGTTTTTGTTTGTATTTGTCTATTTCAATATATATATATATATATATATATATATATATATATATATATATATATATATATATATATGTATATATATATATATGTATATATATATATATATATATATATATATATATATATATATATATATATATATATATATATATATATATATATATATATATATATATATATATATATATATATATATATATATATATAAACAAATACAAACACATAGTATAGTCTGGTTATATCATGCTTCAAGGTGTTGGCTGGTTTAGCAAGTTATAGTAAGTTAAAAACCTGGGTAAATAGATATTGACCAGAATTACTACAGCAAGGAATGATATATGTGTGTTAGTACTTTCTGATGCTTTTTGAAACAGAAACACAAGAATTAAAGACTCAGATACCTTTCTTCTGTAAAATATTTGCACAGATATTAGCGATACCATTGTTTTACTAGTGTCAAGAACTCGCATGGCGGAGTCACAATTGGGAAAAAACAAAGAGGACCTACAAAGAACACTATAACCCAGGAAAATTCCTTTTTAGGGGTAAAAAAGCAATCAACGTGTATATGTGTATGTATATATATATGTATATGTATATGTATATGTATATGTATATGTATATGTATATGTATATGTATATGTATATGTATATGTATATGTACATGTATATGTATATGTATATGTATATGTATATGTATATGTATATGTATATGTATATGTAAATGTATATATATATGTAAATGTATATTTATATATAAGTGAACGGTTTAGATTCGTTTTCGAATGGCTTAGGTTGAAAGACAAAAACTGACGCTATTAACGGGTCTCACCCTTTCAATGAGGAATTTTCAGCCTCAGCCTATATTCACATATATGCACTTGTATAGGCACTTAAAAAATTTGTAATTCATACTAACTGAAGCATCGTCCGTATTCATCAAGCCTTTGTCAACTGTCATTTCAATCTGCAAGAAAGTTTGAATCTTTCATTAGCTATGTCAAAATTGAGGCAAAACTCGCAGGATTTATGGAAAAAAGCAAGGAACTCAGATTTAGCACCTCTGATGATCAATATTTTTATGTATTCGTGTTTCTGTACTACAGTAATGTTTGAAAATTTTTCAGAATTCAATAATGACAATAAATCTGATCATCATTCATTTTAAACTTTCAAATTTAAGATCAATTTTTCAGCAAATCAACAGCCTAACGTTAGAAACTCTACAATTTACAGGTTTTTTCATTATGTTTTATAGAATTGTATAGTTCCGTCAATAAACACCAACCATAGAAAAGCACTCGAGCAAACTTGCTGGAATGAGCTATAACAGAAGCCAATGAATGCGGTTTTAATCAAAGTCGCAGTTCCTCTTGTGTAAAACAGGGAGGAGCCAAACTCAGCTGCTTTAAAAGCAGATCACAAGTATAATTACAAATAAAGATGGCTGGGGCAAGTGGCGAGCGCAATTCAGTGTAATGAGCTACCATAAGCTCACCTTTTATTGCTGAGTGCTTGATTAGGAGTCCTTGATGCACCAAAACATTGGATACTCGGAATGTATCAAACCATTGGTCAATCTACCACTTGACTAACCATCAAATCTGAACATCAAAATTCATAACAAAATCCCTATTTTCTGCTTCAGTAAGCAATAGCACACGGAGCAATATCGCACAACAAACTAGCACATTTGGCCGCTTTCTCCTAAAATATTCCACTTTCGACAGACAGTTTGCCTTAAATTTTTGCCTACTAGATATTCCCCTAGTCACACCAAACGAAGTAAAATTAATTCTTTACCTGTTTCTTTAGCACCGACCTTATTCCACTGACATCATTTCTAGCTAAAAATCAAACTTAATTCTAATACCACATCGGAAATAACTGAATAAAATATGTGAAATATTTAAATATAACGTGTGGAATTGGCACATGCTTTGGAAAGTGCAGTCTAATAATGAAGAGAAGAATAAAGGCCTCGGCGAGAATCATAGTCAAGAATTTCACTTTGTATTTTCATCTCATTTTGATCGACACTCCTTTTGCCATTAACGCTACCATTGACGAGTCATTTTAATCAGACGCTACCATTGACAAATTTCATTTGACGCTACAATCGACAAATTTGTATGGTAGCGTTAAATGGTACCGTCAAACGGTAGCGTCTAATTTGTCAATGGTAGCGTCTAATCAAATCTGTCAATGGTAGCGTCTGACTAAAATGATTCGTCAATGGTAGCGTTAATGTCAAAAGGAGTGTCGATCAAACTGAGATGAAAATACAAAGTGAAATTCTGGACTATGATTCTCGTCGTGGCCCTTATTCTTCAACGTGTGAAATATTGCAAAAGATTCCGGAAATATATCTTCAGGTTCAATTTTGGCTTCTCCATAGGAGGTCTGGTTGATTCTAATGAAACTCGCAAAATAAAAGTCATCCCTAAATCCTATTTTAATATTGATTTGCATATGTAAACGTAATAGAATTAAGACAGATATCAGAAAAATGGCTTCTATGGCTCTTGATCTGCATTGCATTTACAAGGAAGCTCTAGGCTGTATAGTGGACGATGTTTTGCATTGACCAGTGTAAGCTGCTCTCGTAAGCCACTTGTAAACGCAAGGAAGCAAGACAAAACCTACAAATGGAATATATTCGACATACCTGTCCAAGGCGTAAATTCTATGACCTTCAAGTTTTCTAAATTCGGATAATAAAATGAAGATTTGCTCTGTCTGTAAAACCAGGCATCTTTAAGAGCAGACTGCAAAATAAGTCAAAGCAAAAAGGCTCTCACCGTCTTCACGGAAAAAGAAACAAAGACTAGCACAATAGATTGCATTGTCAAGGAAAATGTAGAAATGTGCATAACCAGATTAATGTGAAGTAAAAAAGTCTGATATAACTATCATTTAATTAACTTTATGGGGAAAATTTGTGAAATCGGGAAAATCCTTGAAAGGCAATTAACGATTCAGGATATAAAATCTACATCTAAGCGAAACAGACTAGACTCTTCTATACAATTCAATACCATTCCATGGCACACTGCAGAGAAACTATCGAGATTTACACCTATATCTATCCCTTGAAATGTCATTTTCTTGGATCTTCAAATTATTTTCTCACTCCACTCAAGCGCTTCAGCTTAAATTTGCCTGGTTGCTTGACATATTTAGCTAAAAGATTTCAACATCCTGGCTCCTTCATGGGGTTTTATTTAACTATTGCTGTGCTAAGCACATGCGCCTTAGCAATCCTAAATGGCTCTACTACTGTTCTAAATATTTGACATATATTGGAAATTAGAATACTGTCTTGAACGTACCCTCTCAGTATCTTTACTACTATTCAGTATCCAACATCTAGGCCTAAATTAGCTTTGAAAATTACTAATGCCATTTCAGCCAATGGCAAATAAACTAATTATATTATGTCACATTATATCACATTATGTTATATTATATCATATCATATCATATCATATCATATTATATTATATTATATTATATTATATTATATTATATTATGTTATGTATTGTATTATACTACATATTATATTACATTACATTACATTACATTACATTACATTACATTACATTACATTATATTATATTATATTATATTATATTATATTATATTATATTATGTTATGTTATGTATTGTATTATACTACATATTATATTACATTACATTACATTACACTACATTACATTATATTATATTATATTATATTATATTATATTATATTATATTATATTATATTATATTATGTTATGTATTGTATTATACTACATATTACATTACATTACATTACATTATATTATATTATATTATATTATATTATATTATATTATATTATATTATATTATATTATATTATATTATATTATGTATTGTATTATACTACATATTATATTACATTACATTACATTACATTATATTATATTATATTATATTATATTATATTATATTATATTATATTATATTATATTATATTTTATTATATTACATATATATTGTACTATATAATATTATATTAAATTAAATTACATTATATTATATTTTATTCAGTTTATCTTCTTACAACGATGTCTCTCCATTAGGGAATGAAAACGGAGCGCGTGCGATGCGACGGTATAGCGATACTACAAGAGATGAATTGCCAATACTTACAATGAGGATGTCATTTACGTGCATGACAGTCTCGATCTGTTTCTTGATTGATGTCTGCTGACTTATGACCTCATCTTCGTGCTCAGTTAGGCTCGGAAATAAATCTTGAATCTTGCTAAGCTAAAACGAAAGAATGTTTTTCAGAATACAAAATTAAGTTATAAATAGGGAACAAGATTATTAGTAATTAGGATAATAATGTTAAAGTGGAAAGAGGATTTGAAGATCAAAAGCAAATCCCATAGAGCCGACAGCCGACAGACTGGGATGGTTGTATTGCTGGAAGTATCGATATATACATACATAAACAAATAGATAAATGAATATATACAAAAACACAAAATATCAACGAATCATTTGCATACAAGCAAGTCTGTGCTGAACTGACGTGAGGAGTGACATGAACTGTGCTATGGATTTAAATTACCTCTCTAAAGAAAACATCCTGGTATGTTAGATTTCCTGGAATTTCTTCCGTTCTTTTCTCGACAACAGACTGGATCACGTGCTGAACAAAGTTGTCCTCTCTGGAACGAAATCAAAACTATTGACTGCACTTGACAAAACGCACAACTCCATTGCAACATGAAATACTAAGATGTCATTCATCTTGACTGGTATCGCATATCCTTAACAATAGCAAAACACTATAAATCTATCAACTTACTTTAAGTTCATCATTTGCAAAGCTTGAGCCACGCACAGCTTTTCTGCCTGCTCACATAATTTAAATTTGGTGTAACATTCTTCTTCATCTTCATGACAGATCGTTAGCTGCGAAAAGTCAAAACAAAACGAATTCAATGCAAAAAAATTGAATCATGGTAAAAATTAAAGATAACTGACATGTCTCAAGAGCCAATGGATGCCTTCTTTGGCAACGTTTGTCACACGTTCGACATTGTTCCTTATCTAACTATTAAGAAGAACATTTTTGAATACAGTGCTAAGAAAATCTTATTGTACAAATATGACTGTGGTCTTTATGTGAACTTCTTACCATATCAAGTATGCAAGTCGACCAGGAAGCTTCATCAATAATCACTAAAATCAACCAAGGTCATTATCTTTGTTTACAGTTGGCATGCAGAGCTCTTAGCTAAGTCACAACCAAGAAATCTTCCAGAGACAATAAAGAGATATTATCAATGAAACAATGACATAACAAGCTTCACAAAAATACTACAGTACATCGCACTGGTGGCATATGTTGGCTAGAGTCTCGCCTCACAACCGGGAGGTCGAGGGTTCAAGCCTAGGTCGAGTTATACAAAAGTACATAAAAATGGTAACCACTGCCTTCTTGTCCGGCGCTTGACTTCTAGGAATGGAGTGGGAAAGCGAAGCATGCATGTAGCCAGAATGGCTCCCTGCAGCAGCTTTCACTGCATTAGCAGGCATGTGGTCTAGGGCTACAGGAACAGAGAAAGGCACCGCCCTATGCACCATTGCATCTGGAAGGGCTTTGATTTTCTTTTGATACACTAACATATGTCCATATATTAATTTAAATCTCAATATACCAAACCAAATAAAATCGATTAAAGAATCAAATGCACACTACAGTAGCCTTGCATAATCTGGATAATCTGCATTTAGATCCGGTTGTCCTCCCCCCGATTAATACGTCAGCTGGTCAACTGGCTGGCAGTGGGCTATGAAATAACATCATAATGCATAACGTACCTTATCAAAGATTTCCATGTCGTTTAGAAACTTCAAGAAGAAATCAAACACCTGTTCTTTGTCTTGCAATTGTCTCATAATCAGGACGGAGTCAGTTGTTGCCGTACCAGCTATGGCATAGATACAACGATAGAAATATAGAATGAAATGAAACAGGTAAAACATGACAACATTAGTGTAAAGTATAACGAGTGTAGATTCGAACATGTCTCAGGTTTATACTAATTACATCTTAATATTTTGTGAGTATGTCTCTTTGTCATGGTACTCACTACAAATTATACATCTAACGTTGGAACTTAATAATCAAAAGATAAGGACAATGTACTGAATGGAAATAGTAAAGATTAATAACGAATTCCCTGAATGTCGAGCATTCTAATTTTGTGGTATGTGCACTTCAAACAGCACAAAGTAAAGGGGAAGGTTAAATCTTATGAACAACAAGAGCATTGGGAAGCACCTGCTCGAGAGGACGTTTTAATAAACTCAACTTCATTACATCTGCATAGCCTGACCTTAGTACTTTACTTTTGCAGACAGGCATACGTTATACCCTTTTCAAACGCGAAACGAAAAACAGAATCTATGCCAATACATCTACCATATCTGCGACAGCCATAGCCTAAGTGATATTCAATTACGATACTCACCAGAATTGGCAAGTTGAGCCCATCGTGGATCAGAGGCTGGGATTGCATCGATAATCTCGTTGCCAATAGAGATGGCTGCTTCATTCAGGGATGCCTCCGATGCTATCATTGATATGATTTCAGTGGCTTCAAACTGTGTGAAAATCAGATATGACAAACGATTAGAGACAAGAAGAAGGGATTACTCTACAGATAATCTCAATGAATATGTCACCATGGAATATGCAAGGTTATACAGCAAACCTGAGATGATTTAGCGATTCGAGAAATTGGGCATTTGGTTTTGAAAGTCTTTTTTTAGATTGTTATGCTGGAGAAGCCAAGAGGTCTACAGCAAAGCCTTCAAGAAAAGGAAGAAAGAGAAAGGCAAAGTAGAAAGGGAGGTAAGATGGAGCTTGTTGATTATAGATCTTAAACAAGACAAGTCGAAGGACCCTGGGAAGGAAGGGGAAGGTATGACTTCCCATATGTTACAAGCGACTGACGATTTGTGGGGTAGAGTTGGTGGATATTAGGTACTGAAACTAGGAAAGGGTGTTGGTGGGCAACGGACAAGTCTCAGTGGGAATACTAGTAAAAGAATCGATAAATGATGGAAAGATCTGCTGTCAAATTTCATTGAGTCAGAGACTCGAATGTATTGGTGAGATTTGGATGGTGAGCGAAATGGATGTGCTTGGAGTGAGTTCTGTCTAGAAGACAAAAGAGGATTTAGGCACCACCCCAGAATGGCCCAAGCGCTCTAGAGAAGGAATATTTTGGGATTTGTATGTATTTCTTAGCTTAGAAGATGAAAGAACGCCACAATCAAGCATAAAGTGCTACATTTCGAGTGCATCTTTCTTGTGAAAAATCAAGTAAACACATGTAACTTCATTATATCATTTTCCTATTTATGTCTAATTCTATATATATGGAGCATTAAAAAACATTGGGAGGGCCACAAATAGTACCGTAAAAGGTTACAAATGGGACATTATAATGTGCACACCACAGACGTTTACTAATGCACAAAAAAGCGGAAACATTCTACAGAAAACTGGATGAAGGACGAAAAATCACTTTCGGAATGCTAGAGAATGCATCTCCTTTTTCGTGCGATAGTGATATAATGTTTGCATTGGTTGCATACCAAGTTTCCTTCGCAGTGCTTCAGGAACGCTCTTCTCAATATGGCTTGCAAGTCTTCACCAGATTGAGTCACAGCTTTTGTAAGAACACTCTCATCTTCATCCTGAGAGAAAAACAGTTAGCATAATCATTCTGACCGAACGAACAGAGCAAATTCAGGAAATCAAAGTCACTTTCCAGGAGACATCCGATCAGGGACTAGGATCTTATAAGAAACTCTACAAATAGAAGAGAGCAGGTACCGAGAAGATGCACAAAATGCTATAAAACTAAGGCTTTCTTGTGATCCTCCTCACATGTCAATTGAATCATCCACCCAAAACAAGCATAGCCACCAAATGATTAAGAGTCCGATCAGAACTATTTTCTCCCAACATAATTGACCAATCAGTATGCAGAATCCTCATTACACATGCCTTCCACAGCTACATTTAGGCCCATTTTGTATGCTGATAGGTCAGTTAGGTTGGGAAACAAACAGATCTGATTAGAGGTCTCGAACATTTGGCGGCTATGCTCCCAAAACCATTTAATTTAATTTTCAAGATAACTCCTCTTTCTACTTTGTTGAAGCATAATAAATTGCAGAAAGAAGAACTCTTCAAAACAAACTCCATTACTTTTATTAGTCTTTAATCATAAAAATAGGACATAACCAACCGATAACTATCATCAAAATAGTTAAAATGCATAAATAGTGTTCAAAAATCTATTGCAAATAAATCGAAATAAAACAAGTATGCAAAAGCGTCCTTATTAAGATATAATCAATGTGTTTCACGTTCAGTTTATCCTGGAATCTGATATCATCTTACGCCTCTAAACACATTTAACATCCACTAAGATTGTATATATGCTGAATCGCAGAAGACGAAGAAAAATGAAGAAGAAGAAGCGGAAGATGAAAAAGGAGCAGAAGAGTAAGGAGAAGAAGAAGAAGCCGGAGAAAGAGAAATAGGAGAAGCAAACGGCGAAAGAGATGAAGAAAGAGAAGAAAAAGAAGAAGGAGGAGGAGAAGTAGGAGAAGAAAACAAAGGAGAAAGAGATGATAAAGGGAAGGATTTGAAGTATGAAAAGAAAACGATGGAGAAAGATATAGAGAAAGAGAAAACTAAGGAGAAGGGGAAGGAAAAGAGGAGAAGAATCAATGCATCAATCAATAATGTAATTAAATCAATCATTGAGCCTTCCTTTCTTTCTTCCTTGTATCCACCTGCTAGCAAATCATCTGCTCATCCACCTGTCCAGTCATGTACCCATCAACCTACCCATCCATCAGTAAGCCAGCCAGCCAGCCAGCCAGCCAGCCAGCCAGCCAGCCAGCCAGCCAGCCAGCCAGCCAGCCATCCATCCATCCAGCCAGCCAGCCAGCCAGTCGGTCGGTCGGTCGGTCGGTCGGTCGGTCGGTAGGCGAATTGATCACAACAAAGCTCATTCGAGCAGAAGTAAACAAGAAATCAGCCAATAATCCATAAATCAGTCTCTTCATTTGTTGGTGATGTGTTGGTGATAGATTTCTTGACTTTTGTAGAATAGACTAGCTCACTATCCATATTTCTGCCACTGTATTTCCCCTTACAACCCCATCGCTCATTTCCTATTTTCGTACTTAATCTTCAGAAATCGAGAACTTGAATAGAATTTGTCATGAAGGGTAGTTTGAAGGGGGACTTATCTAAGAAGCAAATGGGAAGTACATCAACATACCATGGAAGATTCTTTCAATGATGTCAATGCTCTTGCGTCGCTAGTTGCATCCATTTGGCGGACACTGAAAGAATGAAAAAGGTTCTGGTAAGGTTTCTTAAAACTCTTAACTTTTAACACAGTTGAATGTGTGCAGTTTTACTACACTGTGGTGTACGAGAACAACTCGCGCATCTTTATTACGCAATCTAAGATTTCAGAGCACATATGAGCCAATGATATTCCGGGCAGGAGAGACGCTTATCAAATTTAGTCTTAATCCTCAATCAATGAAAAAGATTAGAGTTTATGAATAATTGAAAAAATTCTCTAGAGAAAAACATTACGACGGCAATGCGGCACAAAACCAAAACGAAAGGAATATTAAGGTTTCTGACAAAACGGTAAACCGCAAAGCACAAAATGATAACTTCAAACGTGTACAAAATAGAAAATTCTCCAAGAAACAGTGGGGGACATTCAGCTACGAAAACATCTCAAGAAGATTTCCAGCACCTTCTTCATGCCTTCGACGAGAGCATGCACTATTGATCTCCATAGGTTAGCATAAGCTCGAGCAAAGAGGAGCCCATAGCCATAAAGCTATAGCAGGGGCCACCAAACGTTTCAAAAGCGGGCCAGATAACTGAAAGAACGGAGAGCACGGGCCACATAATCGCTCCACTCAATACTTGAAAGCCAGAGCGAAAGCTTTAAGGAAAAAAAAGAAGAAAAAAAGACGCAAAAGCATAAAATGTGCGCGACTACGGAAATCAGGAACCAACAGATGCGCAGAAGCAACATTCTACACACCATTACGTAGCATTACAAAGAACGGTTCAACTAGAACTCTAGCATCAAGCACCCTTGACGGGCCTGACAGAATGTCGTCGCAGGCCGTAGTTTGGTGACCGCTGAGCTATAGTAGCCTTCATTTCACGTATAGCAGGAGAGTGAGATCATCAGGAACCTGGCAGCAAACCAAGCATTGAATCACGAGAGTATGCTAAAATTTGAGGAATAGGAGACTTTTAATATACTGATAGAGCAATGATTACCTTGATGGAGGATCTTTACAATATGCAATCACATTGAACAACCCATGTCGTCTAGACAAAAACACTGCATCAGTGCCAAAAGAACCTTTGAACGATAAGAAATACAGTCACTACTTAAGTATCAGAATATTTAACTCATACGCTAAGTGGGGACACAAGAAAACAGAAAATTCTCATTTGCATTTCTCTACAAACACACTAGATACTGATAACTATTAGGGTACACACAAAGACAGCACTACACACTTATTAATATGAATATAGTCCATAAGAACACTAAGCCTCAAAATCCCTGAAATGTATGAAGAATAACTTGAGAATAATGCAAGGCTCAAGCTTCATAACGGGTTAGATTTTCTGCCTATTTGAGTTTTCATTCGAAAACACAAATGTAAGCTTCACTTATCCGGTTAGGGAGTTTTTATGCTATGATGTGACACAGGAACTCTTCAGGGAGTGTCCACTAAGCACTTTTTAGTATAAGAATATTATCTACACGAGTATTAATGCACAATATCACTAAAAATGTAAGCATAATTTAAGAATGGTCTTAGGCTCAAAATAAATAAAGTTTTGAAAATATTCAGGCTCAGCAAAAACTTAGGGTATTCTTGAAAAAAATAGGCGTCTATATTATGAAGGTAAGAGAGTAATTATTAATCCCACATATGACCTATACGTTTGGGAAGTGACTGTATAGGGGACTAAGCATCATGAGCGGGATGGATAAGGAGGCAAGATCCTTTCTTTGCCCCTTTTATCTCTTCATTGTAACCACTGCGTACCCATTCACTGCTGGGTACTTAGACAGTGAGCGAGGCCGGGTACCGTGGCACAACGGGGACCTCGGAATATAGTCTTTAAAGTAAGACAGCGAAGAGTCAACAAACACTGCTTAGAATAATCTCTGGTAGCGAGCATCAGGGGTGTAATGAGGAACAATGAATAATCATGTAGCAAGACAAGAGGAAAGAAATGTCCAGATCGAAGTAGTGTCTAGGGCTCGAAAAAGGCCTGAAGAGCCGGCAGCGGCGCTGCTAGGAAATATTCGACGATAATTCCTGGCAGGAAATTTCCAACAGCTCCGGAGAAATTTTTTCGAATATTGTGTTTAATCAGTATTATACCGTATTAAATGGAATAACCAACTCGAAATATGACATGCAGTTGCAGGAGATTTTGGTACTGCTTCGAAGGGAATTTTGAGCTTTGTATCTGCTGCCAGGAAGAAACCATTTTTGTCAAGCCCTGGCAGTGCTCATACCTGGCTACCTAAGGTACTGTTAACGTATTCAAAACAACTCACCCCCACCAACGACCTTTGCAGAATCCATTGAAAACCTTACTTCAACTTGACAAGATTGTACCTCTGAAACTGAAAAGGGAAATTAACGACTGCCATAAAACGTTTCGGCATCGAGCAAGTGCATACGATACTTGAAATCAGAATAACTGCAAGCTGTTGCAAACAGCGGTCTAGATAGAGTTGCAAAAGAGAACTCAATAATAATACAGGGTTCTCAGGACCTCTTTCGCAAAAATTCACTGAATTTTCCAGGTTTTCCCGACTAAGTTTTTCAAAATTCACTGACTTTTTTCACATGTTTTCCAGCAGTTTTCAATGGACTAAGGGCACTACTTGGCATATGTAGAGACAAAGAAGGAACAAAAACAATGTGAATGAAGAAAAATTCCTGGAACAGACAAAAATTCCCTAATTTTTCCATGTTTTCCAGGTTTTCCTGACCTCAAATTTCCCTGACTTTTCCAGATTTTCTCGACTCCTGAGAACCCTGTAATATCTTGGTAAGTAAATACACCTATGACATTTGAGAACATTGCATTTTAATAAATCTCTTATACTATACCTGGATTGGCGGTGATGACATTTCTATTGAATATGAATGCTTGGTAACTACCAGGTGGAATCAAAAGTTCATAATCAGGAATCGCATCTTCGGCCTAAACGGTGACACAAAACCATAATAAATCAACAAGGAGCATTTTGGAACTTGATCATTATCCATCGTACGCGAAAAGAACCATACAAAACTTCGACAGAATGAACCTGTTTATGAATATTCATTTCAATTTTTTGTGGAAGCTTTACTTATAACAGTATAGTCGCCAAATGTTGGAAAACTCTGATAAGGTCTATTTTCTCCCAACTTAATTGACAAATCATCATGCAAAATGGGCCTAGTCTTAGCATGCGTGGTCAGAAAACCTAATAGACGGGGGTTGAAATACCCGGGGTAGGTGGAAAAATTCACTAGTCATAATAGCTATGGATGAGTTTCACAACTCATTTCAACTGTAAACAAAATGAAAAGCACGAAAACCACAAAAATTAATAAGCAAGGTTGGACGTATAATCGGGACTCAGAGTACAACAAGAAAGCAAACGAAATGGCTCTGAGATGCACCGTTGAATTTATCAAACAAGCCAAATGACTTCAGTGAGTTTTGGTCCTTGTCCTCTAAATGTGGCAGTTTGAGCTCTGTGAGCTTGAACAGCCACAAGATGTTGACGTGCACTATCTGTATTTATACTCTTTGTTATAAGAATACCTAAACTTTTTCCTAGCCTCAGTATTCTTAAATTTTCTGATTTTGAGCCTAGTATTATTCATAAATTATTCCTAAATACCAAAGGTGCAACTTTGCTTAAAAGTTTAAGGAATATATTCCAATCTCTGTTGATCTTCTACTACATCATAAACCTAAGCAAGAGCTTATATTTTGTATCAATAATGCAAAGTTACATCTGAAAGCAGTATTATAACTGTGATACAAAAAAATTCTTATGACTTGACGAAGCTTGAGCCTCGCGTCATTTTTAAATTATTCCTAAATTTCAGCGATTCTGAGCCTCAATATTCTTATAAATTTTATCCATATAAAAAAAGAAGGTATATACTGTATAGTAAACTCTTTTTGTCAAAGGCTGACTTTTCGTACAGTAAAGTTTCTTTCTACTGATTATTGAGTGTGAGGGCAACTGATGCTTCTCTCCCCCATATCAACAATGCTTAAATTTGAGCTTTGCTCCTCATATTTTCTAATACTTAAGAGGTGTAAAAAAGCCATGAGATGCAAATCAGGTCCGATTGTAACGCAAGCCATAGAAGAACCATATACTAAAAAGCAAAAATTGCAATGGGAATATTCAAAAACTATAATAATATTCAAATCATAAATGTAAATCCTAAGTCTACCTGATGAATAACGAGCTTAAAGGCTTCAAAACATAATAATCTATGAGAGAATTCCCTGAACAGTTGCAATAATTCTCACGGGATACTGGAAATGACAACAGTTGTTTACCGCAGCTTCTGTTGAATATTCGAGCGGAATCAGGCTCTCAAAGCTATTGGCAAAATCCTTCCCAGAAGATTGAATTGTACCTTGAAAATAAATCACAATACATGGTGAAAAATTCAACAACTTAATTTAAGAGGGACGATGGAACCTGTAAAGATTCACAGGACTTTCTAGATAACTGTGTGAAAGGTATCCCCAGTCCTACTCTGACGAAACAGGCTTAACTCCTTCTGTTTCTATCCTCTTGTTCCTTCCTCCCATTTTTCTCACTCTGGGCTTCTTTCCTCTCTAGAATAGCCTCTTTTGTGGCTAAAGACTAACTTGCCATGTAAATTCAACTTTAGAAAATATTGGTTATTCTTGTCACATGTTACTGATTGGTCTCCTAGAAATATATGTGTATTTCAACGATACAATGGCCAAAAACACTTAGATGCGTGATGCAAATAGAGCGTTGGCGCCAAATAGTTGCCAAATGTATGATTGGTTGAGAGCTCTAATCAGGTCTATTTTCTTTCAACCTAACTGGCCAATCATTATGTAGGATTCTGATCACACACATACGTACCACAGCTAACTTCGGGTCTATATCCCATGATGATTGGTCATTTAGGTTGGGAGAAAATAGACCTGATCAGAGTTACAGCCAATCAAACATTTGGAGGCTATCCTGTTCAAGGCACATCTCTGGGCCTCAAACTATCAAATATTGATTGGCAATATTTCCTAATATTGCAACTTCGTTAGATAATTTCGGTGTTATAATGAGTTCAAGTAACAAGAATGCAGGGGAAATTGACAAAGTGACAGTTATTTGGTTTATAAAAAACAGCTGTCTGCCAAATATTTCGCACATTTGGAGAAAAGCATGCCGCGTTTTGAGCTTGCAAATTAAAAAATGTTTATGAAAATGCATGGCAAAACTATCCACAACAAAGTGCACAAAAAAGTGCAAAGTAAGTAGGCAAATAAGCAAGTAAACAAACAAGTAAACAAACAAGTAAACAAACAAGTAGGTATGGAAGTAAGGACGTGTTATTTTCTACATGTATGTCAAGACTCATGTGAAAGATAGCAGTAAAATAGCCCAACCAGTATGACTCATAATTGAAACATCATTGTGTAAGATAACAATATCTGACTACTAGTGTTACTGTAAAGAATAAACATAACTACGTCACATTACTGCTGTACGTAGTAATTGAATCACATAGTATGTAAATAACAGAAGGTTTTTTCCTTATGTACTCCGTCTTAATGGCCGGTAAAGATCCCCCGACCGTCAACAGAAGGTGACTTAGCACTAGAGCTTAGAATCGCCTTATTAAACTTAACCTATCCGACACATAGACCCTCTTTCAGTTAATAGTTCTCAAAGAGGGAATACGGTGCACTGATAGTGTATCGGAGTGGGATTCGAACCACGCACAGCTTGGTGGTAACAGATGTACAGATCACTACACAGTTGCTGCAAAGAGTGGATGACGATGCAACGCAAACAAACATACCGAGCAAAAGAATGACTTTAAGACCATCTATCACACGCACAACGGCACAGGCGAGTATGGCTATGCAATATCTGTGAAAAAGATGTTTAATCAGTTAGGACATGATTAGTATCGAGAATCAATTCTGTAAGTAAGTCAGATACGATAACTTCAACTTGCAACCATAGCAATAATACGAACCGATGGATCCCAGAAACAAATGTGCAACGAACCTCTATGCTGTAGTACTACATAGCCACAAAAGATAACGCTAAATTTCATTCGTAGGCAAGTGACTCTTTGTTGGTCACCAATATATCATCATTAAGACAGCAGATTGTTATAAGACATGATAGTACATGTAAGCACAGATGTTAAGGACACTCCTTGTATGTGAATATCACCCAGTCAGGAAACTTTGTAAAATGCGCACTAAAGTTAGCTTTTGGGCAACTTTTTTGTGCACCAAATAGTCTGTCCATGCGCACATTCTATGCGGAGTTGGTGCCTAGTATTGTTAAATACAATGTAAAGCAACAACAATAAAATAAAATACAGGTTTTGCGCACATTCTTTTTATGTGTTGCACACATTCTATGCAAACTGCGCACTGAAGTTCTTCAGTGTGTGCAGCAAAGTTTCCCGATTGGAAGGTCACTAAGTAGGAATAAGGAAAATAAAAAACTTTATTTCCTTTTATCAATAATTGCAGTCATACAAGAAAGCATTTTAAAAGCGAACATAGAAAATCTGATTTACAGTGCAGTACAAACCCTGTTGATGTGATATCAAGTGGTTTTATTTTAACCAAAGAATCTTCATCTATCTAGCAAAATGAAGATAATTTCGATAAGAAACTTATTGCAAAAGAAGACTAATATTTTGCTAATTTTTGCAATAAAATCCAGGTCAGAAATCCACATCCTGCTGAATATCAGATTGGAAACTAGTGCAGTAGTCAACTATTCATGTTGCAAAATATAGTTTCACGTTTAAAACTAGCGGAATAGTCTGTTAACATTACTACAAAGTACGTAGAATGTTTCTATATCACTATAAGCATGCAACTAGATACCAAGTCACAAAAAGGTGATATGTTAGCCCTTATGCATTGATACACTTTGGGAAATGCGTGCTACATACGCTTTTAGCCTGGATTGTTGCCAAGATGAGGTAGGACGGCCAGTTTCTTTCCTCAATGCCTATACCTCCCACTGCTTCCAAAGTATAACTATATGCTGTTGGACAGCATCACAAATATGGGTTGCCTCGTGGTATAATACGCCTCTCAAATGAACAGCTGCTAAAAGTCATCCTCTATGGCCATGAACAGTTATCTTTTGATTCAAATGCGAAAATTCTCAGAACTACACTGGAATATATCCACACTTCCAAACATTTTGCATGACCTAGTATCATAGTCTTCTAATCTCATCTCCCGATATTCTGTTTCTGCTTAATTGCTGTATTTAGATTCTTGTTGAGGTACTCCTCTGGTTGAACATCCAAGTGATCAATGTGCCACAAATTGTGCAAACTATGAATTTAATTCAGTTTTCGACAAGAGGGGTACCCTAAAGGTCAGGGGTTTTTGTTGTTGTTCACTTTATTTTGAGTAGGCCGCTATACCTAGCGTTTTCAGTTTATTTAGGCCTACTGTGCATGCCGCATCCAGGCATGGACCCCTAGTTTATCATCCCTTCCGAAGGACGGCGGAGTGAGCTGCTTTGGTCGTTTATCTGGAAAGTCGCCCATCCAGCTGCTGACCTAACACAGCCAAGCCTAACTTCAGCTAGCTAACGGAGGCTAGCTGAACCGCTGGGCCACTCACCCCACCAGTCATGATATCTTGCACCCCCTGGTATAGTCCTTATAGTATTGTAAAGTATATTGTCAATTGGTAACTTGTTAATGTAATTTCGTATATACATAGAAAAAACTCTGGGTCTACCGTAGCTCGAACCATCAGCCTTCCGCATAGAAGACAAACCCCCAAGCTACTCAGTCACATGTCTTTACCAAGCCGTAATAGTTAAGCATTAACTGAGCAAGAAACTGCACCTCACCCAAGACGTAAGCTTTAACAGTTAATACGTACTTCTAATACATTGAAAATTTCGCTGTTGAACTTCTCCATTAAATCAACTTGTGACAACAACTAAAGTTGAAAGAAAATTCATAGCAGTTAGTCTCTCACATTATTTTGATAAGAAAGGAGTCGACTTCTATAAAAAAAACAGGCCATATTTTAATTCAACAACTAATAATATCCCCCAAATATATTTTTCACAGTGCCTGGGAATATCGCCTATCTGATCAGTCTATCCCTTTTCGTCTATACAGATTTGTGTCAATGAAGCGCAGGTCACCTTTCGTGGCCACGCTGTTCGTGGGAGTTTTTGATGCAATTCGGGTGCTTCATTACAATTCTGCATGTCTGATTCTTCAACTCTGAAATGATTCTTTAAAAGCTAGGAATAGTGAAAAGTGTATAAAGAAGTACTTAGAAAAGTGTATAAGGTGCGGGCTGAGAGGCTTAAGAGTCTCAAAAATATAGATTAATTCAAAAAAAAATAAAGCTGACTACTTTGGGGATTCCACCTATCGATGGCTATTTTGAGAACAAAGTCCCCGAGATAAACGAGGGACAACTGCACTATGAAGTTCCTATATTGATCCTGAATTTTGCAAAAGATCTGGGGCAGTTACAAGGCATTAAGGTGAAGCGCAAAGGCTGAGGAAAGCGTTTAAATTCCTGAAAAGCCCACCATAACACAACTGCGTGGTCTCTCGTTATGCATTAGGCACACTAAGTAACATGAATATAAACAGAATGTTCAAGAAGACATGGATTTTCGCCCATCTACATCCACATAAGCCCTATACCACATTGTATATCGACTTCTCCATTCCCTCACATAGACATGGTCTAAGCTACAATCATTCTTACGTGCCTTTTCCTTTCCGTGGAGGATTTCCCATTTCTGTAGATTGCCATTTGCTAATATATAGAAATGCCTGGAAATAATCAAAACACTCGGTGAACGCCTTATCTGTATAACATAAATTTATGATATCTCACTATCAATAAACAACATAAGATATTTATTTCCAGATGGTAATTTAAAGAAACTTATATTCAAATGCTAATAGGGTATTCTTGTACAAACTGGTGAAATCATGACGATGACGATGACAACGACGACAACGACGATCATGATCATGATGATGGTCCCGTCAGTACAAAACAGACTCAGTGGATAACGCTCAAGATCTGCCATAAAAATAATGGGGTGAAAGAATGGGCTGAATACTGTAAATCCTCGAATTGGCTCCATGGGGGCTTGCTCTTGGTGCCTTTGGGCTGGGGCATATTCGAGGGGAGGGTTTATCTGAGGGGGTCAATTCAGGGATTTGCGGTATAGCCGACTTATTTATCTCTTCTAAACAATTGGCAGACCGGCCACTGACCCCATAGTTAGTCCTAGGACTCGTGAGATGAAGAAGAAGAAAAAAGGAAATGATTATGATGGCGATAATTATGACGACAACGATGATGATGATGATGATGATGATGATGATGATGATGATGATGATGATGATGATGATGATGATTGATGATTATAGCTAGCCCGTGGTTGGAGACTGATCCAAACAATACCTACTGGTCAATTAACCAAAAGCTGACGATTTACACATTTAGGAACCCGAGCAATGCAGATTGTTATAACAGTGCTGATATATTCAATACTACTACAGCAATGCCTTCCTAGGAGACTCCCACACAATGTGACAATAGTCGTAAAGCTATGGGCGAGTCATATGCACAAGCCATAAACTGGGAATGCCTGAAGGAGGACGCTTTTCGGTAACTTAGCTTTTTGAGGTAGGCTAGTCAGTTCATTGCCCTATCGCCTCTATCTTAGTAATGCCAACAAGCTAGCATTTTCCGGTGTCTAATGAACAAAGGTCCAAATTACGGCCAGACTTGTACCTCGACCCATCCACCTTCCATGCGGCAGATGTGCACTATAACTGTTTCATTACTTAACGGCTTACTACAACACTGATATCACACAGATTTACCTTTCGCTAGCTAGAACTTCTCCTGGTCCTACCGCCAGAATAGGTAGATGCTAAAAGTGAAATTAGATTAATGTCATATCATCCGATAAAGTGAAATTAAAATACACGCTAAAGACTGCCATCATTGCAAAAAAAGGTCAGGGATAGATTGAATCAAATGCTAAAATACGAAAATGAAGATCGAATGACAGTAACGCCACAGTAACCGATATATCCAAGAGCAGTCTAAAATCTTGAGGAGGCACGGCATACATTTTTCGGTTCAGTTAAAGAAATTGCACTTGCACTAATATGTAGAAGGAGCCTAGAAAAATACTGAACACCAATATAAAATATTCTTCCTTCTACACTTGCAGTCTTTGTCTCATTGTTACCTTACTCTATTTTATACTAAACAGATCTTCCAAAAATAATGCAAAACCCCGTAGAAATTATTGAAAACTTAACCAGAAAAGGAGCTAGCTTCTATGCTGCTGGTGCATGGAAAGAGAAGACTACGGGAAATTATCTCACTGTCTTCTTCAAATGATTCAAGATACTTACAAGATTCCGTGATGATGATGATGATTGACTGCCAAGCAGAAAGGATGACATTCTCCGACCAATGCCAGAGAACAACCCTGATGAGTCATTCAAGGATCTAGACGTGATATTACTCTGTAATAAAAATAACTGGCACCTTAGATATAAGGAATGTCATTACTAATCACCAGTCCCTCAGGGGACAGGCTTTAGCATTACCATACTACTTACAATCAATGGGCTACGTTTCTCTCTTGCAACAATAGATAACAAGCTACAACCACTAAAACATTGCTACTACAATAAATAGGGTCTCAAGACAAAACTTCGAAAATGCCTCAGCACAAGCCTTCATCAGTTACGACACTTCAGATACATATAGCGCATAATATCAATATATATATATATATATATATATATATATATATATATATATATATATATATATATATATATAAATGATATTATATAATACTATTTACTAAGCTATATATTTGTTGGCTGATGATTGCCGTAAGGCATGAAACTATTGGTTCCTTTCTTTCTTGGCTTGTATCCTACAACTATTTATACTATTCTCTGGGAACTGAGCACCACATTCGGTTTTGTGGAGATCTGCCTATACCGTATATTTATCTATACATACATGAATCCATGTTTGCATACATGGACCTAAATCATACTGGCGTACCTTTCTATGCATATGAGGTATTCTTGTACAAGATCTATTTTTAATTTGGTGTTAATACTCTAAGGAGTTAGCTGTTGCCGTCTCGTATCGTGTATAAGACGCATCCCTTTTCTCGCTGCCTTTGACTTGTCGCTTCTACCCCGCCAAGCGCGCTGGGTTGTTTTCATGGATAACTTTTGAGCCGCTTAACAAGATCTCGGGCCAGCTGATTTTCTTAAATGAACAGAATGCACATTTTCTTAGAAGGTCAGGCGAGGTTTTGATAACTGATCTGGCTCGGTAAGTGGTCTTATACGAAAAGGACCTGATCCTGGATGCTTTCAAAATGTGACGGGGCTATTTTCTTATTCCATGACTGCAGCCGATTCCTCAAATGACACTGAGATGTCGTGTATGAAGTTAATGGTAGTTTGATGGTCTTCATCTGGTTTTCTCAGACTGCCTGCAGGAATGCCTACACTGGAGGAGTGTACGAGATGCAACCCCAATTTTGAAGAAAATAAGGTTCTTGTCAGATAGCTGTCTTTGGAGGTGGAGGAATTGGCACTTTTTGCTAAATTTCCAATAAAAGTGTGGTTTTTCAGATTAAGAGACCGGGTGCTCTAAATGTGAAAATACTTCTCAATAGAACAGCACTTTCCCTTACAAGGGAACGGATACTGAAATCAATGGCACCATGAATAAGATGCACTCTAAAACAATTATACAAAAATAGGACTTCGAAAAACTGCGTCTTATACACGGAAAAATATGGTACTTCAACAACATGGTGATATAGCTGGGTACCTGACTTAGGGAGATAAGAAGTATTTCACCATCAGATGTCAATGCAATGCAACCATATGGCTAAAAGGAGAAATCTATCATTAGAGTACGCATTATATATCACAACAAACACCAATTTTCAAGCCCTGAGGAAAAAAAAAGGTACTCCAAAAATGAGCTCCTTGAATAATTTAAGCAGGCCTAGCCCAGAGCGGCGTTCGATCGAGCGCGAGCTTCGACAGCGTGCCTGAAATTATGCACGGAGCGCGATATGTCGAGCACCCTGATTCTTAAAGTCGAAGGTATGCATTCTTAGAAAGGGTGCAAAGCAGAGCGCCTACATTGTTCAAGGAGTTCGCTTATTAGAGCATTTCATCCATTCATTCATTCATTCATTGATTCACTCATTCATTCATTTATTCATTCATTTCCACTTATCTACATGGTAATCCCTCAGATTACACATCCGTTTTGCAGGGGCCATGTTGAAAACTAATTTACAAAATAATCAAACGAATAACTAGTATTTACGACAAAAGGGATAAAAATATCACATAAAACAGAGTCAAATTTAAGCAAGCATGGTCCTTATGCAAGTACCTTTGTTTTGCTCAGGGCAAGACCTGTCTACGTGCTTTTATTTGCGCCCCCTCTAAGAATGCATAGTTTTACTGTTAAGACTTTGTGCACTCGACATAACGTGCTCTATGCATACGTTTAGGTGTACTTTAGAAGCTCGCGCTGGATCGCGCACATTTCTGCGCAAGGCCTGATTTACTAATAGACATCAGTATGCCATATTCCATCATACATTAGAAAGTTATTCCATTTCAAGAAAACTGATGTTTCTCAACCTCCAATTCCTATTGAAATTTTCCTGCTTTATTCAACATTTAGAAACAAATTCTGAATCAAACCTTGGTTCTACATAAAAGGTTGGTCTAAAGACAAATTTTTCTTACTAATAGTGCAACCAGAATGTGGAATTCCTTTCCTCTACACCCCACAGATGATTCCAAATATATCCCAGGACTAGATATGTTTGGCCAGAATCTAACGATTCCTTCAGGGGACATATTGACTACTGATGCCAAAACATCTTTTGAAGGGTACTGATTATCACCAGAATCAGCTGGCATAACACAGGTCAGCTTGGCTTTGTGGGGCAAATCTGATGTCGGGAGGCAGACTTCAGAACAAGATATATTCTAAAAAATAATTCAGCGCATATTAACTGTTGTGAAAATGTTATTATATATTTTAAAAATAAGGGACAGGTCATTAATTACTTGTGGGGAGGGGGTGAATGACATTCTCATATATTTGATGGAATTTTCATCCCCCTCCTCAGATTTATGTAAATATTTTGATCCCCACTCCAGGATTTCAAAAGAAACTCCATAGTCATTCTCTTGAAATGCTCTTTATTTTTCATCCTTCCTCTATCTGAAAGTGCAGAATTTTGGTCTCCCCTCCTATGTGTCTTCCATCCCCTTCCCTGGAAGAATTAATGGCCAGTCCCTAAAGTGCACATAAAAATAAAAAATTTCATAACACTTTCTAGATATGGTACATTCATTTGATGTGCATAATTCATAGAGTGAATGTAAAGGTAAGTCCCATATAGGGTTCTGTATGTTGGGAAGTCCCTTCTAGAGAGGATACTTATCCTGAGCTATCAGCATAGTGAGGTAGGGTAGCAAGTTCCTCTACTCTCCACCTTTAAGCTCCTCAGTATTGCCACCAGGTGCTTATTTGCTGCCAGGTGGACATTGAGTGAGCATCCCAACTATGATCCGAGGCTTCATCTCTAACCATTGATGTGCTGCCCAGCAGTCAAGCACAACTCAGGCACTTACCCACACAGAGTGAATAACTCATAGAAAAAAGACATAATCTAGTGATCACTGATATATTATGGCAATAGAGCACTGCAAAAGAATTGACAAGACAATACAAAAATGTAGCAAGGCAGAACAACAGCCTTTGCATCAGGCATATCAAACACCAATGAAATAAATCATAATACCTTGCTCAATACAGAAGGGATGTATTTCCATACAAAAAGTTGTTTCCCACTGACCAACCATGCCCAACCACTTGGATCCAGTTCACAGCTTATAGGAGCTAAAGGAGTAAAATTTAAGCATTTAATCATACATATGTACTATATACAAATGGAAGTTTCCCTACACTTTCATCCACCTACTCAGCACAGAATCTAGACCACACATCATATTAAAGTTGCATTCTTCTAAACATTTAAATTCCCAATAATTTCAACAATATGGTCAATAGAGCCCAAAGTACCCACATATGCTAGGTATAGCTACTCCTGAGTCCAGACTAAGTACAGCATTATAGCAATTAATTTTCAGAAATACTTTCACCCACAATGCTCTTATTCCAGACACCATGTTTATTCAGAATAGCTGATGTGTCCAAGAAACATTTAAAAAACACTTAAAACAAATGCAACATTTATATTCATTTTCACTCTTTATACATTTGCATCTTTCTTTCTTCATGCATGCAAGGTTTCATATCAGATATTAAAGTATCTTTCAGTTTTTGGGCTCCTTAAATGCATTAGTAAGAATCAATAAATAGTATCCATGCTAGGCATGTGAGATTTATACTAGACATGCTATCCAGGCACCATGCTAAATAGACCTATAAAAAGTTGGGATAGGGCCTCTTGCAGATGTAGAGCATGTCAGGTTGGGAAAGGGCCTCTTGCAGATGCAGTGCATGTCAGTGCTTATTTCCCCTAGATGCATATCTATTGCTGGATTCTCCAATTACACAACAATGTAGCAACTGCAGCATAGCTGCACAATAACTGGTTCATTACTAACCTCAGTCTATTGAGTAACCTACTTATTCTGCCAAATAATTCCATGGATTACCTGAAGACTTTTTTGATAATGCCTCTGTTACTTGGACAGGAAGTGGCTGGCCATAACTCACTACTCTATGACCAGATGCTTCTTCAAGAATCAGTGAGGATCCATGGCTGTGCAAAAAGAAACAACGGGAGAGTGGGCCATCAAACTACATAGAAGCTTCGAAGATAGTTTTCTGACTTGAATTTGTGTCTTTTGTTTATAAGGGGGTACATATAGAGCTAAGGAGGTACAGAAATGAAAGTTCAAACATCCCTGTTAAGAAGTAGTGTAGGAAGAGGTCTTTCTGATCCAAAGGTGGCAGACTATGGAAAGGTCAAAATAAGAAAGCAAAACTATCAAAATTCCTTAAAATTCTGAATAAAGGTCTTTTATTTTAATTTTCATCATTACACTACTCATTGTTTTGCAACCAACTTACAACATAGGACCTTTCTAATGATAGCTAGTAAACCTTCACAAATAATATGAACAAAGTCATAATGGATGATTTAGATATACAAATTTTCCTTTTTGCCTCCTATTTTCATGTTTTCTAGGCATAAAAAATTGACATGAATTGGCACTGCAATAAAAGACATAGAAGTTTGGCTAACAATCATTGACCTTGCTGGTGCAATTTTACTTATGCACCTCTCCTAGAAATTGAGGGCCTACCCCCCCCCCCCAATAAATAATATATACACCACCTGACAAACACCATTTGATAGCTCTCAATGAGTTCATAAAGATGATACTCTCATTTGCCACATAGTTCAACATCTGTAGGAGCTACTCCAAAAAAATGACTTACCATGAACAAACATCACTGGCATGTTTTCTCGCTAAGTGGGATACCTACTGATAAAGGTAAGGGTTAGGATTTACATAATGTTGAACAGTTAAAATTTCCTGTCATTGATATTATGCTCATAGTTGCGGAAACAGATTGAATTCTATTATTTTGTGATTATTATAGGCTTAAACCGTACTTCTAACTCGGACCCCTAAACCGCCCTAGCACCCTAAAACATTTGGATTATAAGGTAAACAAAGGTTTCATCTTAATCTACTCATCAAGAGCTATTGAGTGATGTATATTTTATTGGGGTAGGCTCTCTATTTCGAGGACAGGTACATGAGTAAAATAGTGCTGAACTGCCTGAATGCTTGCAAAACTCTATGCTTCCTGCCCTTAAACCCTACACTTCTACAAAATTTTACATCACGCTATTGCTTTACCACATGGCACCTACGTTTTCCCATGAATGAGGCCTGTCTCATAGAGCCCACTCGAGGGCCTACCCCCTCGTGGCCTTCTCGAGGTGGACCCTGCACTCCCGAAAGGGCTCCATTTGGATCGATCATGTGAGCTGCTGAATGGGCTTCCTTTTGCTGGACTGTCTTTCCTTGGAGTAAACATCTTTCAAGGTGCGATAACTTGATTTGAGCTTTTGTTTTCCGGTTCTAGGCCAAGAAAGTGGCCGGCTGAAGCGGGAAATTGAAGATGGTGCGCCTGTGCAGAAGCCACTTTTGTTGTTCCCAACATGCCAGCATAGCCAGCATAATTTATACATATTGTAAGTTGTTCGTAACATGTATACAAGGAAAGGGAAGAAAGGTTAAATTAACACTGTTCTTTTACCATTATAACGGAAAGGAATTTTTGACAATGACATTTCTATGAGACATGTCCCCGGGATAAGCCCTCTTTTCAATTAACCCCCTCTCTAAAACTACAAAAATAGATAAGCCCGCAGTGGGCTAACTCGAGGATATATTGTAGGTGTGCTAAAAAGTCCTTGCCTCGGAAATAAGACTTCACAAAAATTTTTGCTTTATGTATATGCAAACTAACAGGTTGGCTCATCTGATTGAGGATGTAAATCAGAAATTTCAAAATCTTGATACCTTGTTGGTAGGAATGGAGCGTCGTTCATGAGTGAAAGATCCAGTTGCGCGCAGAAGGACTTTGAGTGGGGGGGGGGGTGTAGCAAACAGAATTTACCAACAGACATGATCAAGATTCCATATTACGAACATGGCACCGTAATAACCGACAAGCGCAGTATGGCCAAAAAGTTTTTGAAAAGCCAGACAATGCCAAAAAATTTATTTGGAGCCCATAGTCCTTGGACTAACGCGACGTAAACTGCGTCATGCCACTAGATGCATCACAACAATTTTTTTAAGTTGCTCATAATTTGGCCATATCACTTGACAACCAGACAGCATAAGATGCAACAAATGCGGGGTAGACATGCACAGAATATGCTTTCCTTAAAAAATACTGAGATGGCATCTAGCTACGTAATGGAAGGCTCATTTCAGATTAACCTTGGGACTCTAAAACAAAACAGACAAAGCTGTCTACAAGAATACCACTATAAATGAAGAACTAAATAGGCAATTCTGGATCTATGAGCAAAATAATTAAGGCCAGAGAATTTTTGACATACTAACTACTGAGCGAGAGCCTCCAGTAGGCCGATACCTTCCAAGCAGTAGCCGGCTCCAAGAATTTCGCTAGTATTTAAGGTTGCTCTAGTATCGCAACGTAAAAACAAAGTATGACTTTATCACTGCGAACATGAAATGTGTGTTGACTGTGTCTACAATGTATGGTCATAAAGCTATTCCTTACTAAGGCTCTCTATGGGAGTACTACTGAACTAAATAAAAGTCAGTGCCCAAAGAATTTTTTTTTAAAAAAGTTATCCAAAAGTTATCGTGGATCAGGGCGTGGTATTCACCCTTCAGCCGGGATGCTTCTTAATATCGTATAAAATCAACCCTTAAATATATCTCAAGTGTTTCCTAAAATTCTTGCAACGTGAGATGAGAAATAGAATTTTTAGTTTACAATGTTGTTTGTATATTGCTTCCAGTTTAATAAACATTTGTCTTGCAAAAGCAGATTTTTCAAGCTTACTTTTGAAACTCAGCGTGCACGTGCTTCTTATTTAAAGGTTTCTTAATTTGTGCGTGACTTGAGCCCCATCCTTCTTGTATACTTGTGTCATTTAGAAGTCCTTTTATTACACAATGGTCCATCTCGGTGCACAACTAGTATGTCAAAACAACAAAGAAGCGCTAAGGCGCTGCGAGGAAGTACGCAAGTTTCACTGTTGCCAACGCAGACAAAAATGGACTGAAGGGTAATAAATCCCATCACCATTACAACCAAAGAGTCAAAGCATTCGAAAAATAAGAGTGGCGTACGCAATACACTTATGATAAAACAATATCGACAAATATAAGTTCTTTTACTATTTCAAAGGCTGTGATTAATTTCTTGTAATGAAGGGAATGTAACGCTGATAGATTTCAATTCAGGATGTAACTTAATTTTGAGAAATCCAAGACGGGATAGCTGTCAAGAGGGGATGAGAGAGGTTAATATAAAAAGTCCAAATTCACTTTACAGCAGAACAGCAACATGAAAACCTTGCATTTCACCTGATGACGTGATGTGGGTTTTTCCTATGAACGCTATAAAGTTCGCATGTATTCAAGATTCTAAATCTTGCATTGATCATACTGTTTGGCATCTACCACGCTCTGAACTTCAGTCAACGACGGCACATGGTACGTCAATTGCTGATAACTAAGTGTCAAATATGCAAATTCATGAAAATGTTCGGCATATTATGAAAATTCGATGTCATTTAGCAGCCCAAGAAGCTAATGGCTCGGAGGACCATATAATGACAAGGACGTGCTTCATAACGTGCTTACCCTAAACGTGGGAAGAAGTTACATAATTGCTTCGAGTGGCAACACAAAACAATCTTAAGTGAGAGAAATATCTCCCCCTTATAATAGCGATTTAGCAAATAAAAGCTTCTTTGCGCAGGGGGTATCGTTTGTGAGCAAGCGTTCGAGTTAGAAAGGTTGCACAATCTTGCAGCAAGAGTTTTTAAATTTATTGCTGCATAATGTTAAAGATGCTACATTGCACAACATGGTGAAGAATAGATGCAACTATCAGAATAAAACAACCTCTATGAATCTCTTGACCCTCAAGTTTGTAATTCAAGTGATCTACCAGTGAGCCAGTGGGCTGCGCTAGGTCATTGACAACAAAATTTGCAAGAAATTTTGCTTATACAGCTACGATTCGAAAAGAACAAAAAAGATTGGCAATCATAGCTTTCCCCAGACCTGGGGTGTGGAATTCAATTTCGCAGGGCCAAAGCTTAAACAATCAACGCTGCGAGTCGACATGGACAGACTGTTATTGAGCAGCAGTAGAGAAGCATATTTCCTTGAGAATACCCTGCAGCTTAGTTCTGTATTTCGACACAGCTATTTTACCACAAGGCACCTACGTTTTCCCATGAATAAGGCTTCATACAAAGAGCCCATTCGACAGTTTAAGGTGGACCCTGTACTTCCAAAGGGATTGCATTTGGATCGATCATGTAAAGTCATGAATGGGATTCATTTAACAGGGTTGTTTTTTCATGGGGTAAACAGTCTCAGAACAAAGTTTTTGGTACTTTTCGAGCTTTTGCAACAAACGTTTCAAGATTGGACATACGTGTTTCACAAAACCTTTTTGTAGCGCAGTGCCAAGATTTGCTAAAATTACAACAAGGTGACAATTGACACAGGGCATTTTTGAGATCCCCTTATTCGAAGAACTACGGCAACAAGTCAGTAACTTACAGTCTGGTCAAGAACGAAGTATATGGCGTGGGTAGGCTACTGAAATAGCGAGCAGCCATACTTACACACTTTTCCATATACATTGGTTCAAAAATGACATGGAAATGCCCTCTGACCACTGTATACTAGCAAGGCCACTGCAATAGGGAATACATGCACTGTATTACACACCACTGGACCAGTAATACAGACACAGCAGCTTATAATCATCATCCTGACCAGTCTATGGTTGTCCACCGAGCAGGATGTCGCTCGTGTGCAATGAGCTTGAAGCATGTGTCCTAGATAAATAGCTTCATTCAAAAACATTTTGAAGCTTTATTTCATTTTATCAATAGGATAAAAAAGCTTGAACTGTTTTACCTAAATCTGATAAAAGTTATGCAGTGATCCCTTGTTTATTTTGGGGTTTACGTTCTACAAATAACTCGCAATAGGCGAAATCCACGATGTAGTCAGCTGAATTTTCTACAATTATATGTTTTAAGGCTGTAAAAACCCCCTACCACACACTTTATACACTTTTCTAAGATATCTACTCACATCTCACTCTTGGTTAAACACTCTCAGAGTTCATACCTTTGTAGATTTCAAAAAACAACAACAGTATGTTAGGAGGCGGCCAGAGACCGCGAAGCAGAACACAATGTGCATTCATGCGCTGAAAACAAAAAATCACGCAGAATTGCAGCAAAAACAATCCGTGAAACAGCAAGACCGCGAAAAGTGAACCGCAATATAGCGGGGATCACTGTACACATAACAATCTAAGAGGACAGTGCTCTTATATGGGTATGATATTTGCTGCCTGTTGTGAAAACTATTTGTATTTGATACCATCAAGGCAGTACTCATAAAACAAAAGGAGTTTCTGAGTCAATACTCAATACAAATAAAACGTTTATAAACAATTATTCAAGTTTTCATGCTTGAAAGCTTCTACTGCCTACTTAAAAATAGCATGCATAAAATATTTCTAGTACTACTAAGCAACTATGCCATCGTTTTGAAATTCTAATCTTTTGGCATTGGACAAAAATCATCATCCATTTCTTTATCTGAATCATCTGCTTTCAATATAATATCTTTCTGTTCAACAGAGCCTTTCCCTTCATGCAGATTCTTCACGTGTCTTCGTAAATGGCTTGGATTGTTGAAAGCTTTAGGGCACTTTGTGCAGCGATAAGGCCTTTCACCTGTGTGGATGAACATGTGACGTTGTAGGTTGCCAGATATAGAAAATGACTTCCCACAACTAGGGCACTTGTATGGCTTCTCCCCTGTATGGACACGATTGTGCTTCCTCAGTGAACTATATTCAGCAAAAGCTTTCGGACAGTTGGTGCACTTGTATGGACGTTCACCTGTGTGTATCCTCTCATGCTTTTGGAGGGAACCAGGGTCCCTAAATGCTTTACTGCAATGCTTGCAAGTGTATGGTCGCTTTTGCGTATGTTCTGCTAAATGCTTTTGAAGCTCCCCACGACTAGTAAAAACCTTACTGCAATATTCACAGTTATGTACATTCTCCTCACCCCGATGCAAAGAGATATGTTCCTGATACTTAACGATGTCAGTAAAAACATCATTACAATAATTGCATTGAATCCTTCTCCCAAGATGGGTTTGCTCATGCTGCTGAAGGGTAGCTTGTACACTAAATGTAGTGTTGCATGTTGAACATTTGAAAAGCTTCTTTGGAACAACAGGGCTATCATGAACCACTTGGACAAGGCTATCCCTTGACTCCAATGCAATTGTTGATAGGTTTGGTTTCCCAAAGACACCATTTGAGTCTTCATTAGTGCTTGAGGTGACAGTGGGGCTGATAAATGTATTTCCTTTGCTGGGATTCTGGAGAGCTGCACTTATCAGCCCTTGGATCTTATCCACAGATGGTACAACTGTGGTGCCAGATGATACAATCACAGAGCTTGTCGGCAAGATAGGTATCTGACGGAATGTCTGGCCTTGGTTTTTTGATGGGCGTTGTTGATTTGAATTGATGATGGACATACTTGGAAGATTACATAGGTTAAAAATTGATGGAACATTTGCAACCGACAACTTTGGCATTGTACTGGAATTCTGAAACAATTGCTCAGTCAAAGTAGGCACACTAGGTTGAGGACTTGTAGAAAACAATGTTTTAGTTGCTGTATTAGAAGGTGTGGAAGCCATGTCTGATAATGGCCTTTGTGGCACTAAGAAGGATTGAATACTGGCCTGAGTGGAAAGAGCTGCTGATGTGACTGATGTGATTGAGCCAGGAATTACAGAAGGAAGTAAGACAGTTTGCTGTCCAGATACTCTCAGTGCTCCTTGGATTGTCTGCTGGAGTACTGGTACTGGTGTACTTTGGAAAATGCTTGTATTTAAAGCCAGAGCAGGAAGAGCAACACCCTGACTTGTTTTAGTGAAAATGTTGGCAATCTGTGGATACATATTGCTTTCAGTTGTGGGCTGAGAGATTGGGATAAGATTTGTTGGCAAGAGGCCTTGGGAAGATGGTACTAATCCTGGTATAATTGATGATAATGGTACTTGCAGCATGCTAGTACCTACTTTCTGTGCTTGGTTTGTAAATAAAGGGTTGTTGAGAGGTGTCTCCACAAGCTGTGAAGCCAATCCAGCCACTGGCAAAAGAGCAGGCTCATTCTGCTTCTTTCCTAGGAGAGATAGTAGATTGTTCAACTGTTTTTGAGCTGCTATTATCTGAGATATCGTTTCAACAACAGGTTTATTGTTTCCCTCACAAGCAGGTGGAACTGATGTAGGAAGTGATGCTGAAGGGACATTGCTGCCATTCAGCAATGCATTTAGCAGATCACGATCAACAGAGCCACTTTGATTGATGGCATCTGTTTGCTGGAAAATGTCACTGCGCCCAGATACCAGTCCTTCAGCTAACTGTTTCAAGTAGAGTTGAGCTATTGATGATTCCTCTTTATTGACACTTGGAATTGGCATTTTATTAACTAAGATATCAGCAACATCTAAATCTGATTTCTCACTAACTTTTGGGACAGTGGAAGGAACAACTATGGCTGCTTGCTGACTATCATTTTGTTGGAACTGAGTTGAAAGAACCATCGGAACATTGCCTGATACATGGTTGTTTGATGTTATCAGAGGTATGCCACATACAACTGTTTTTCTCCTCTCATTGTCATTAGCAGGTTGTGAGAATACTTTTCTTTTATTCGCTTCAGCTGAAGACAACAATTTCTGCAAACTCTCTGCAGTCACCATTCCATCTGTAGAGATTTGGTTCTCATTTGCACTGGATTCTATACCTGTAGATTGAGCTTTTGAGAGGAGTTGTGCATTGGATGTTGCTATATTAAATGTTGGGATAGAGCTGGTCAGGCCGGCTGGCAGACTTGTTCCAAAGTTGGGTGCCTGATTGCTAGGCTGGGCCTGGTTCTTACTTGAGGTAGTCAAAAGCATCAAAATATTCATCAAAACATTATTTAACACAGAACTGCCATCTTTGTCACTACCATTCAGCTCTGCTCTATGGCATTCAAGGATATGCTGATTTAGCATACTGTAAAATTCAAGGCACTTCAGACAGTTGGACTGTCCACTGTTACTTACAACACTGCCTAAGTACCCCCCACAGTTCAGTCCACTTATGCCTGGAAGGCTTGTGCTGGAGTTTGATGTATTGATGTGAGATACATCACCAGATATGGATGGCTTCTGTTGCAGCAGAGATGAGATACTTTCCATGCTTACAGCTGTAAGAGTCATAGAATAGAACATGAGATGTAATGGAACAAATAAAATACTAGGTATGCAAATATACTAGGTATGCAAATATTATACATGACTAGAAGCCGCACAATGACATACTGCCTCAAAAGGGAAATATGGACTTGTTTCTGCTTCTGTATTCAATATAAATTCTACAAATACAAGCATACAAGCTACTTACTCCAGTATGTACAATCTACTTGACTACAGTAAAAGAAAGATACCATGGGGGCCATTCAAAAAGTACATATGCTCTGGAGGGGGTACTTGAAAAGCGTACAATAGTGTACAAGGGGGGAGGGGGTATTTCAAAGAATGTACATATGCCCATGTAATTTTTAAGTCCATTTTATTTGAAAAACATCTTAAGTAAATACAACTATCTTTTAAGCCCTGGCCAAATGGTCCAACATTGACTGAACATTAAGCCAGCAATTGCTTGGTCTACTTTGGCCTCATGTTGGAAGAGGGTGGCCAAATGACACAGCAAATGTTGGATTGCAAGCACAGCTGCACATTCTTTGGAACACCTTTCATGTTGTGATAATGAAAAAAAACTTTGTGCACATGCTTGAAGTCAGCAAATGTTGCAATTTTTCGAGTTTTGCAAATAGTGAGAGAATTTGTGTATTTGAATTGTCAGGTGGGTGGGGGGTGATGGCTTAAACGTATGTATGCTCAGGGGAGGGGGTACCTCTAAAACGCATGAAAGCATACAAGGGGCGGGAGGAGGGGGGGGGGTCAAAAATCCATCAATATTGAGCGTTCATACTTTTTGAATGGCCCCATGGAGTGCAAGATGCCATGACAACTCTGCAACCATTAACACAAACAACACAGGGCAATACAGATCCTTCGGATTTAAGTCTCCAACTAATGTATGCAAAAAGCTCAGAGGTGATGTTTCATGGTAGGTGTATATTATGCTTGTGTTCACTTATGGAAAGCACTGCAGTACAACATATAGCATCTTCCTATTGAGTTTTACTGGAAATTTCTGTATGTGAAAGCCCACTAATCAAGTGCAAAGATTCCTACAAAAGAATTGTGAAAATCCTCCCCTTAAAAAAAACCTCTCCCAAAAATTCTTCTTTGTTCATCACTTAACAACTTATGTTGATTCTCATGTGGATTTCTTTTTCAACATTTTTCCTGTATCAGGTAATCCTAGGTGCTTAATAGACAACTCCCTTGCTACTTAATTTAAAAAAAATTTCTACCCAGGACATTTGTATTGTAATTCCCCACCGTGCCTATTAATTTTTAAGCAAACTCCCACCCAAGACACTGTGGAGGTACTTTGGCATACAAGTATAAACTATCATTAAGAAAATCACACTGATCACACATGTTGTATTGCAAAGTATTCTTTCCATCTGAGACCTCATTCTAAAAATTTTTGTCTAGACCCCCTTCTATTACAGTCAGGTCAGTTTCCAGCTCCTCATTTCTTTCAACCCCCATTTATTAGGTTTTTGGGATTTTTCCAACCCCTTCACCATTAATTCCAATAATAATCAGTGCCATATGTTGTGAATAGGGCACTTAGCTCTGGCAGTTTTTGCTTCATATGTAGTGGAAATCTAAATCATATGAACTAACAGGTGAACCTAATACTCTATGGATTGTATGGGTAGAGAAATATGGAATTTCCTAAAACTCCAGTCCTTGAGCGGCACCCGGTAGTAGTCTAAAGTTTTCAGCAGGGCTATGAAAGTATTCCTTAAACATCTTTGACAATCGATTATGTCTTCAGATCAGTACTGCTTCTGATTCATAAAATCGACGATGCACTGCAGGTGTTAAGTTTTTGAATTACCTAGTTATACTAATTGCAAAGTATTAAATATCACGGATACAATAAAATGATATATTCTCGTGCCAATACAAAACACTGCAATGGACCCTTTAGGCAAGTAACTAATTCGTAAATAACTTAGCTCTGCTGTCAAAAGTCATGGGGCTGAAAAAATGAACGGATCAAGGGAGGATTAAATAAGCTTACTTTACAAGTTTCTTGCAAATGGTCAAAAATCTTTGTAGTAAAATGGGCCTTACTAACCTATAATATTTGACAATTTATACTTCGAGCATTAGCTACATGAAAACAAAGAATCAGTGAGCAACAAATGAAAACCTCTGCCAGACCCAACATTCTTCATAAAAATGCTCTACTTTAAGTTAGCAAAAGCTATCCGTCAAGAAAGGCCTTCTGTTTTTAGCACATTTATATTGGACTCCAGCGAACACCTAATGGGCATGAGTTCGGGGATTCTCGGTGTGACTTGTTTCCTAGGTATCACCAAAAGGTGATTCACCATCTTGGCAATACAACACACATGAAGCTGGCTCAAGCAAGGGAAATGAAAACTAACGATACATTTCATAGAAAAGGAAAGTAAACTCACAATCAAAGGAGCATGCTTTTCTAGATCAGAGGTCCTCTAGGTGCTTAGCCAGGGCTCCGATAAGTCACTCTACTTGACTCTTGATGGTGGACGACGACAGTAAATTTTGTTGCTGAATCCAAGAAAACCAAAGTAGGCCTGCTTCTAAAAGAGCAGCTATTCCGTTACATTTCTCTCCAAATAACTATTTCAACGTATGGCTATTCAGAGCAAATCTAAGATTCATTATAGCCTTTCCTATGCTTATACTCGTAAAAATCAACGTCAGTTTGAGCCAGTTTCCAAATACACGCTGTCGGCGGTCTTCTCCGGTATCAGGGAATCTCGCAAAGTAAGGTGAGACGTTCTTGTTACGTCTCAGAGCGGTAGAAGGTAGGATGTACTCTGACATGATTGGCTAGTTTTTAAGTTGCTTGGAGTCTATTGGCTAGTTCTTTACATGCCAATCAATCATCGAAAGCAGCAATCCCCGCCCTTGAGGATGACCCGGAAAGGGTAAGCCAATGGTGTTCACAACAACAATAGCGTAAACAATGCAGTGCCCAATTTGCCCAGATGAAAACTAACAAATGATTTTAAGTTATATATTTTTGCATTCAGAACCTTGATTGGTAAGGGCTCAGCTGTCCTGTATTTAGGTGACCTCTAGGAGAAGCTTCAAAGTAAACCTGCTATTAAGATCCAGTTTTATGTTTAGGGCACTCTGTTGAGTTGACATAAGGTCCACTAGGAACACTACCCTGGGGGATGGGGAATGACCTGGTCATTATCTTAGTCACCCTCGAAAAATAAGCCCCTAAGTCACTGCTCAGCAGTAGGCAAGTGAGGTCTACAATTGCCCCTTCGGGATAAGCAATGAGATTGCAATCCAGTGGATTATTATAGAAGAAAAGCGCTTGTACCTTATAGCACTTTATAAGGAATTTCGACAATTGGGGACATTTCTCAAAAAGGACCGCAAAAATGAGGGAAAAGCTGTATGTCCACGCCTGTAGACACACTTGTAGAAGTAGGCAACACACATTTCATGTTCACAGTGATAAACCACACTATCTTCTTACATTGTGCTAGAACAACCCTAAAGTACCACTTTCTCCCTGAAAGAGCTTGAGTTCTTGAGTGCACCCAAGGAACTGACAAATTTTCTTTGAATTTGCCGGCCATTCACTCCTGGGGAAAGTATTGTGCTAACCGCAAAATATTCCTCAGCAGTTAGTATGTCATAAAATGCCATGCTGTACCTTGGTTGATAGCTCAGCAGCCTACTGAGAGAAACCGAGGTTATTTCAAACTACAGCATTACTGAAAGAGAGAGACCGAGGTTATTTCAAACTACGGCACTATTGTAATTGGACTCTTTTCAACCATACGTCGTTACACCAGTCATAAATGAGAGAGTAATATTCTGGGTTTTCCGACAAATCGTCTTACTGAGAATCAGGTGTGATTCAAAATGTTGCTGAATAGTCATAATTAGCAGAAAAATAAGACAACAGTGAAGATACCGTAAATCCTCGAATTAGCCCCCCCCCTCGAATAAGCCCCCACCCCTGATGATGATGAAGACTTTCATAAAGAATAATGCTCAAATTTATACTGTTCTTGTAATAGTATGGAGAAAAGGAGCTTTGACAATGAGCTTTTTATACGGCATTTGTCAAATACTTTTATAAACCCCCCCCTCGAATAAGCCCCCACCCAATAAGCATCAAAAATAAATAAGCCCCCAGGGGGCTAATTCGAGGATTTACGGTAAGGGTTGGAGAAAGGAAGTATGTGAAACAGGTTGATAGTGTCGTTTATCTGAGATGTACCATTCATAGCGAAGGAAACAGCAAGAAAGAGATTGCAGAAAGGATTGGTTTGGCAAAGAAGGTATTTGGTGGTATGGTTCAGATCTTGAAAAAATTTTGAAGTGTTTTGTGTGGTCAAAGCTTTGATACAGGTGTGAGACATGAACGGGAAGGGAAGATTTAAATAAGACATTATATGCAGCGGAAGTGTGATTTTTCAAAAACAGAGCCGTAGTTAGAGGAGAATTAATGGGAAATATTGAGAGGAGACAACTGCAGTATTGCCTACTTGGACGAATTAATGGAAAGAGAGCTAAAGGAACACAGCGACTGAAATACATTCAGGATATAACAGTGAGAGCGGACAGAAAATACAAACTGGCATATTTAATTAGAATTGCAGATGATAGAAGGCAGAAGGGGGTAGGGATTCACGATCGCTAACGTCACAAAAGGCTAAGAAAGTTCAGTACTGAATTTGTGAGACCCAAGAAAGTTTATAAGTCCACATACATTGAAGATTCCAAGTTTCATGCAGGCAACTTAGCAGAAAGGGGCGTGGTAAAGAAGAAGCTATGTTAGATAAATCAATACAAAGAATACTATTTTCCACTCAATTAAATTCGATTAAACATTTTGTTATAAGAATACAGTTTACAAAAACACCGTAAACAGGGCTGTTCATAGCATTAAGAAAATCCTGCGCTGGGTATTTGAGATCTAAGAAAGTTGATATGTTGATACTAGTTTTGTTTAACATTAAGATACGAATGATTTTTAGGTCAGCTAAACGCATGTCATCGTTATTCCAACATAAGGGCCGTTTTCCATCCTTAGTGCCTCTAATGCTGTTTGTAAGTTTTCGTGTTGTGGCTCTAGTGCCGCTTACTATGGTAAAACTACCAGAAACTCTTTGGTTCTTTGTAATGAGCACCTATGTGTTAATAGAAATGGCTGTAAGCTTGCTGGTCCTAGCCCTTCTTCCATTGGGGATCATGTTAAACTAGCAGGCGATACTGCTTATGTTAAGCACAGAAATAATGAAAAAGCTAACAATACTTCAGTGTTGGGCGAAAAAACTGCCTTTTAAATATAAACTCGTAAAAAGTGGAATGGAGGACCTCTGTAGTATTTTGCTCTTGCCCATCGTTCCTCCTGTATAACTGTTTAGCTCCATTGAATTTCAACATCATGTAAAATTTGGATTCCGACTTTCTTATGGAAAAAGTTCGTTTTCCACTAAGAACGAAATCTGCCAGCTCTGATGTTTGGAGAAGAAAAAATATTCTCCTGCAGATCTTCCAGTCAGAGCCTGAGGGAAGAATCCATGCACTTTACGCTGGAGATCTCCAACGCATACTTGATTATTCCCCTGGGGTGTTAGCGCAAACAAAGATGAAGCAGCGTGTTGGCGCAAAGGGGGCGTACTGTGGACAACAATGGACTCGTGAAGTCGCACGAAAGTCATGCCCAAACAATGAAAGGCTTTCTCATGGTTATTATGTCCAGTTTGCTTCTATAATAGTTTCCCGCTAAAGTTTATCTCTTCTTCACGCATGTGCACGAATTCATGATTCGGCGTAGCTTCTACATTCATTGGTCTTATATCCGGCGTGGGGTTTGCATAGATTCCACCCTAGGCCAGTGTGATGGGACCTCTGCTGTGGAAAGTACTTCTTAATGATATAAAGCAGTACATTAGCACAGATAAATTGAGGAAACATCTATTAAAAATAACTCATTTTAATAAGTCTTGCTTGATGAAAATGAAAATTGTGTTACTTCAAGTAAACAATTCGCAATTTATAGCCCACGTCGGAGCTGAGCCGAATATGTACTTATCAATCACTAAAACCAAAAGTAGCAGTGCAAATGCGAGCATGGTTGTAAGATAGAATAGAAGTATTCAATTTGGTGCTTGGGTATTACCGCGCACTTGCAGACCGTCTGCAATTCCAAGTCATGACAAACTCTGATTCCAAACCAATGGCTATCGTTTTCTCGTCGACTTCATAGCATTGAATTCTGAATAAGTGTAAAACAAAAAGCACCAAACAGGTGACACTCTTCTAGGCTACTTGGAGGTGGTATCAGGGCCACCATTTGAGTAGGCCTACTGTGAGGTAAAGGTGGCTACGCTCATATTCGATCACGTACACAGGAGAGTGAAGGGCACTTATTCCTGGGCCGCTGGCTTGGTGAGGTAAGGTGCCAAGTTTGTTTCCTCACTGCCCATATAAGAGTTGTCACCATCGATCTTCAGTTCAGTAGAAGAACGCCCTAACAACTCGGCATCTAGCCCAGGAGCATGCTATGCATCTTAAATGCACTTGAATGTTATAGTATTGAAAATTTTTTAAAGAGCTGTACACCCTGAGGAGATGGCAAAATTTCGAGAGCTTCCATAATTCCAGAATATGTATTTTATTAAGAATGAATCAAATTCTTATTCCAGAATATTCCGTGTTATCTCTGTCATCATCAGCCTACTATGACATGAATTTACAGCAATGTTACATGAATTACACTTAATATCGAAAAGTATTTATACATACAAAAATAAGATCCTTTGATTGGAGTCTCAAAACACTTTTATCATTGTGCTACGTTGCATCTAACCCTGGACAGTTCTTTCGTATTCCTTATTTTCTTTGAGCATTCTCATCCTCAAGGTCGTTTCAAGGCATTCATTTCAAAAGATCATGAAAGTGATTGAGATGTACAGTCGCTGCAACATCTTTCATTTCATTTCATTTTTCATTTTAAATTATTTACCCACGGTTGCCCCATCAATCGAAGAAGATTGCTTTACAGGGGGCCGTACTTAAAAACTAAGAAAAATTATCTATCCTTTAAAAACCTTACCCTAATTCCAATAATATATAAATAAATAAAAGGAAAGAAATAGCAAATAAATCATTTATTTACAGCGTCTTTAAACGCTTTATCTTTGGCGTGCAATACAGAATGGAAACTCTAAAATCGAAGCAGATCGATACTGAACATTACTCAAGCAAGTCTCTTTCTCATGGAAAGCGTATTGTAAAATAACACGATTTTACAGGATATACAAAGATGTAATATAAAAGAAGTAAATCACAAAAATACACAAGTTCCTTTGTAACGATCAATGATGTCTCTAATCCTTTCACGATAATATTCTTTCACTGACGACGACTATAAAACAAACAAGAACTGACGGCGACTCTCGAACAGACTTGATAGGCTAACGACAAAATTCCAGAAACAGCAACACGACAACGACTTTGACTTTAACTCCACGACGACAACTGCTAACGACGACTTCACATAAAGACTGACTTCACAGAACATTACACGCTTTATTTATAACAAACACATGACGCAACAGGGTAATTATAACATACAATGGAGCTAAGGGGCAATGGCATGGTAACACGTACATAACAAACAACAATGTACTAAGATTAGACAACACGTCACAGACAAGCAATATGATCATGGTAACTGTGGGGGGTGGATGATGTAATGACCTAAAATGCTGATGGGGAGACAACAAAACCGGAACAAATGGGAACAGAGAACCAACGTTACTTAACATGACGAAATCAAAGATAAAAATAAAACTAGTACTATAACAGTATACTTCGATTTAGGCCCATTCATTCCTGGAGGTTTGCTTTTCCTACAACAATTATGGATATGACACTTTGCATTATGCTTTGGACAGATCAAATGTTGCTGAAGATGGCTAAAATCGTATGTTTGTCATTTTTAATGCGTGTCTGCCATTGCAACAAATTTCAGCATTAGCCAAAGAAAATGCATAGACAATTGTCAAACATGCCATTCTACTCTGGAGTACCAACTAAATGGGGGGGGGGGGGGTGGGAATTCATTGGGAGTTGAAAATGTTCTATAAAGTGATAATTGGGGGTTTGAAATAAATGGGGAAATTGGAAAATTGAAAGAAATTAGATTTTGATTCCTTGAAATGCATAAAGTTCTTTAGTCTTTGCGATTTGGATTTCAAGAAAACCGCTCAATAGATTTTGTTCTTGTGAGTTTGACAGAAGCTGTAAGAGATAAACTTGATAATAAAAGATCTGGTTGCGATATTTTAATTGATTTACAAAAGGCTTTCGATACAACTAATCAAATTATTTTGCTTTCAAAACATGAGCACAATGGTATTCGTGGATGTGCCCTGGAGTGGTTTAAGTCATATCTGTTGACAGAAAGCATTATGTTACTATAAATGGAAGCAATTCTACTTTGTGTTCAGTTGTTGTGGTGTACCACAAGGATCTGTATTGGGCCCTTTACTTTTTCTTATATACATAAATGATTTGCCTAATGCTTTCAGGAATATGTTTTTATCTCTTTGCTGATCATACAAATATCTATTAGGAATTTACTGATTTATCTGATCTGGTCAAAATTGTGAACAGAGAGTTGATACTGGTAAAGAAATGGCTTGACGCCAATAAATTATCATTAAACAGATAAATTATCGCCAATAAATTATCATAAATTATCGTTAATTTTTCACGTCTTCTTTTGGATGAGCATCTAACCTGGAAATGCTATCTTTGTGAACTCTCCTAAAAATTAGCTAGTACATGTGAAATGCTTTTCAAAATTAGATATTTACTCCCATTAGATGTTTTAATTTGTCTTTACAATGCTTTGTTTTTGTCCTTTTTACAATATGGTATTATTGTCTGGGGTCAAACATATGCATCATACATTGATCCCAAGTTCAAGTTACAGAAAAAAGCTGTCGGAGTTATCTCATTTCAGCCTCCCATGTACCCGCCTCTTCCAATCTTCACTGATCTCAAACTTTTAAAAATTCATGAGATTTTTGAACTTAGTCTCTTAACCTTTGTTTTTGAGTCTGTTTATAAAACTTCACCTAGCTGCTTTCATGACTTTCTCTTATTCAGCTCTTATTCTGCTCATCAATATGCCACAAGACAGGCCAGTCAAGGTGATTCATATATGCTTCGCAAAAACTGTGTTCAGTAAGGTCTAAAATGGGCTCTCTCCTCGATTAGTTTATCTATTGAGAGAACTCCTTGTTTAAGTAATTCCCTACATTCCTTTTGTTTACTTAATTCATTTGTTTCTAAATTTGTTTCTGTATTTGATTAATTTGTTTTTGCAATTGATTAATTTGTCTCTGTATATATATTAACTTGTTTCTGTATGTGTATTCATTTCTTCTGTATTTACATCTGCTTTATACTTGTATGTAATGGAATCATAACTTAACTGAACTGAACTTTAAGGAACAACTTTCGTACTTGTTATCTTACACTTATTTGTTTATTTAATCAAATCAAGATTTTGTGTAAATGTCTGTTATAGAACTGTTTGTTCATTCTCTAAACAAGAGAAAGCAATATAACAGGAGAAACTTCAATTTCACTAATGAAATATTTAAAACTGGTAAAAGGAGGAGGGGGTTAGAATAAACGCAGTGGATCGGGGAAGAATTCAAAAACTAAGGGTAGGACGATTCTTGCTCAGTACTCGGAAGTAGCAGTATTCACAAAGTTGAGTATGCTTAGTTTCATAGTACCAGAGTACCTGAATGAAGATTCTGCATCCACATCAATCCGTTCTTCTTCCTTTCCGCCATTCTCTCATGGTGGAATATCAAAGTGAGGAAGGAAACAATATCGGAAAGGAGGTAGAAAGAAATGAAAACAATTGGCACCATACTAGTGGCTAATGAAGGGATAGACAAAAACAAGATTTAAAATTGCAAATGGTATTTTCAGCTTCAGTTATGCCAAAGTTGAGCTATTTTCGAGCTATGAGATAAAATTTCTTTCTATTATTCAGAAACAATCAATTCAATCATAAAATTGTCCCACCAAGAGTTGATTCTGCTTGGCCTGCCTCAAAAACTCCTCAAGTTTTGGCCATTTAATGATGCTATTATTGAAAAGTGACTTATTTGCACACATTAGTGATTTTCCAGTCCAAATTTTCTTCTCTTGCTTTCTTAGCTGATTGTCATGACTGGAGTTACGTATTAGGCATTGAACTAATCTCGAAAGTACGTTTGCAAAGACCAAGACCTCTATATTTGCGGATAAAGGTGCAGCTCAATGGCTAGACAACAGCTCATTCGAGCAACAGAGCAGTTATACTGGTAAATAGTTTGCAGCCCGCCCCCCCCCCATATTTAAAGCCCTCTTACACCCATGGGAGGTTTCGTATTAAACCTTAGCCAGCCGTGCGTTACACCATTGTTTTCTTCATCGTTTTAACTAGGCTATCGATTATGTCAAGTTTCTGTTTTTGTTTCCACAGCAATGAAGTATAGGAAACACACCAGCATTTCCTATATCTCATTGATCCACAGCGCTTCCTATATATCAGTGAGCCATAAAATCCCTTGTCTCTCAATGGTCCACAGCATTTTTTTATATCGCGATTGATCTAAAACATTTTCTCACAAGATTTCTTATATGCTTTCACCCACAGTGTTTTTTTATATCTCAACGATCCAAACATTTGTTCGTTGACAAAAAAGCCTGGGTGTTTAATTCAGGAGATGGGGAGGGGGGACAAACATATTATGGGGATCTTGGAGCTAAGCTCCAAAGAAACTTTCAACGGCCACGCATCAGCGCGTCAGTCCTCCTGAAAAGTAATGAGCGACTGTCCGTTCCCTCGGCCTCCAAGTGCCCACCCCTAAGCCTAAGTTGTAGAAATTCACCGCAGAATTATAATTTTCGCATAAATTGGGGCCTTAGTAAGTGGTGGGGCAGGACAAGCAGTGTCTTCAATAATTTGCATGTTCTATATCTTCATTTCAAATCATAACATGAACGATTCTACAGCTTTATCATTGGAAATTGTTCAGCCATATTAATAAAGTAGATTACGCATACTGTATATCTCAGCAGTAAATATGTCCCAAACGGAGTTTAGTAGAGGGACACTCCTACTTGGCTAACTTTCTCCTCGACATCCATGCAGTGGATGAGCTACGGAGGAGATCTGGGGGTAAAAGCCTCTAACATTCATGAATATTTTGTAAGTCAGGACCGTCTAAATTGTGATACAAGCTATTGAGGTTTCTCACACATATATGCACGATTTCATCTGCCGCTTCTGTCTACAACCGGCCAACTTTAATGATTACAAAAGGCGTCTCCCTAATGTTTAAGGGTGTGGTCTTAAAAATTTTCGGTATATTTTGCTATCAGTTGAACACACGCGAGAAAGCTTTATTCTATATACAGGAAAAGGAAACCATGATGATCACATGGTCGTTAGTAAGGTCAAAGTCACTTTTCCACTGGGAATATCAGCATGTGTACCTATTATTGGCCAGAACAATTTCTTCACATGAAAATTCGGTTAGAACTATATTGGGATGTGATACTATTTTCTTGTCATATTTGAGTTTGCATGTGCAGTTCCAAGGAATTTTGCGTTTTCCACAATGCAGTTATGCTGGATTTACAACGACTGATATTGGTTTCACAACCTAACTGTGGAGGAGAGGATTTCAAAAATGATAATTGAGTTGAATGGGAGGGACTAGCATGAGACAAAAACAGAAGGATATATGATTTAAAATGTGTTTCTTTTCACGGCCACTTTGTGTTGTGCTTTTACTCAATTCACAATTATTTGCTAATAGCTAAGACAAATAAATGGCTTCGGTTAAGGTAGCTGTGCGGGTCCGGCCGCTTAATTCAAGGTGAGTATTAATTATAATTACGTTGTTTGTTCTTTTTTAGGCCACATAGGATTTCTTCTGTAATGAATTTCTCTGTGAAAGTTGCAGCTGGCCACGTCTTTCATCAGTTTGCTATATGATTGCTTTTCTTGTCGGGAGAGCATCACTTCTTCGTGTTCTTTTGCGTTTTGCTTTCATAGCCTACCATTGTAGGCCGCAGGTATCGCAGGCAGCAGGATATCAGTTTAAAATAAAGCTGGCATTAGTCTTGCTTGGTTAAGGAAAAATCTGGAATCGTTTTGAGCTGTAGAGTGCTTTGTCTTATCAAAGCTGAGTTATAATTGTGATACTATCTTGAGAAGGGAGCCGTTTCCGACTCAGTCGTGGATGATTGGCTAGCATTTTTTCATATTTTATGCAGTTATTTTTAGATCATATGGAGTTAAATCACACAAAATCCGATCATTTTGTTCATTTGCAATTAGTTAATGGTTCCTTTTCCTGAATCTAAAAGCTCTGGATTTCATAAATGGTGGAGAAGTCCTCAATTTTCTAGCTAGACGTAATAGTAAAGATGAGATCAAAAAGTAAGGCTGTGGAGAAAAGCATCAAATTTTGTCTTCACAACAGTATTGAGCCCATGGATTGACAGTGGCTTGTTGAATAGCTAGAGTTAAAGATTCATGTTTTTTGTATAGAATGCTTTCATCACATTAATTTGCAAGCTTGAAGTAACTTTAAACACACTGTGCTGCTGTGTCATAGTTGCCATGTTTTGAAATGTATGCAATTAAGATTTCAGACCAGGATATGTTTCACTACTGCAATCTCAAATCAAATGCATTAATTCAAGCCATCTTTCTTTGCTATGTACATTAAATGCAGAAATGCTTTTAGATAAGATATTCTGCATGGTTTTTTACTTTCTTATTTCATTTATCCATCATGTGCTCTTCTCAGGGAAAAGAATATGGATGCCAAATGCATCATTGAGATGGAAGGGAAAAGAACAAGCATTCTGAATCTTAAGGTAATTATACTGTGCTATCAGTATCTGTTCATTTATTAATGTAATACAACACTTTATTTCTTCTTAGGAAATATACTACCTAATAGGACTCTTTGTCAAGGAGACTCCTTGGTTGATTTGGTTTAAGCTGTAATCATATTAACAGAGAGCCACATTAAGATAGGTTTTCACTGCACATTTTATCTGTTGTGGACAAGACATGATTGGATGAACCCCAGTAATTCGGGGATAATTTTTTTAGCCTGGAGCTCCACATAAAATGTGCAGTCTGCAGACCTGAATACATGGGAATTTTCAACCCCAGGGCTGAATGTCAACCCCAGGGCTGAATGCCAACCCATCTGACTGCATTGAACCTGCTTCCCATTTCTCTGCTCAATCCTTTGTTGGTTTTAATACTTGTGCTTTAGATGCACTTTGTTTGTATTTTTGAGAAAAAAAACTTACTTATTTATATTGTGCCTGCAGGAATAGTGTAGCTCTAAATGTCCCTTAAAACTCCTTGCTCTGGGAGATATATTGGATAGGCTTGTTTTTGGTCTCATGTATCAGGTACATCGGTGCATTTAGCATACCATATCATTAAATCTCTATATTACATTGATATATTACATTTGTCGTATCATATCATTTTCTAGTTAAAGTCATATGCTGAAGATCATGGTGACACATACACACATGGGAGGGAAAGGGTCAAAGATTTCTTTTTTGACTTCTCCTATTGGTCATTTGATCAATATGCACGTCATTTTGCTAGCCAAGAGCAGGTACAGATGTTGAATTCATGTACTTTGCATATAATCTGTTGTTAGGACTTCTTATTAATCATTTTTGTGTCTTGTCAATTGCAAGAATACTATTTTGGCATTTGCATATCTAGCAATACCTTTCCTTGGCATTTCAATGGCATTTGTCAACTACAGAGACATTATTAAGCACAGTATTACAGATATTACAGGTGTTTTTCATTTGTAATGTGTGTACACTTACTTACTGAAGTTTAGAGCAATTGGTTCCTTGAGTTAATTCTTAGTTTGTATTATTAAATTTATGTTTTTCTTAGGCTAGATTGTGCTAGAGGATTTTTTAGGGCCCTGTTGGATGATAATGTTCAGTCAGCCTGATAGGAGTGGAATATAGAGCCACAGATTATAAAGTACTTTATATAAAGTGCTCATTTTTAATAGGAAGTTTGAGTGGAATGGTTTGGTGTCTGAATGGAAAATCTGGTCCTAGTTACTAAATTATCAGTAAATCAGAACTTGGCATAATTCATTATAGGGGTTTGACTATTTATGTTCCAAAAAGAGCCATTATTTAGTGAGCTGTATGCCTAACATATTATCTTGGGGGTTTCCCATCACAGTCTAACATTTAGATTAGCTGATACTCAACTGGGAGGGAAAGATATTTCTGATGGAATGGATACAGGTTTGGCATTCCTTAATTAGTACTTATTCTTCCACTATTCTAGGTTTTTCAAGATTTAGGCAAAGGTGTCTTAACAGCAGCATCAGAGGGATATAATGCATGCATTTTTGCATATGGGCAAACTGGATCTGGAAAAACACACACCATGATGGGACAGCATGTATGAGGCCTTTTGATTTCTTTGTCAGTTGTAAATCAGAATCTACCATAAAACTAGTGCTGTACCTTTTTGGGAATTGAGAGAAAATAATGTCTCAAAATTTTTTCAATCATATATGAGGAGACTATCGCAGTATTGACTTAACTAACAAATTTTTGTAGGAAAATGAGGGACTTATTCCACGAATTTGTGAGGTTGGTATTTTTGTTACATATATTGCCCAGGAAAGATTGAAGCTTTATTTTGATTTCTCTATATACTTGTGTTATCTGGTCTGTTCAGTGGCTTGCTAGAGAGGGCACTGGGGAAGCAAGAACTGTAGAAAAGACTATATATGGGCTATTCTTGGTATTTGGTGTCTATACCTGGTTCTTTACATGAAGAGGGGAAATGCAACTCCTAGTGGTTATACATAATTCACTGATTACAGCCAATGGCATGCCAATGAATTCTTGAGTGGTGGGTGGGTGTAGTAAAGAAAATTTACCATCAGGTTTGAAAATTACCCTAAATACCATCAAGGCTCCATTATTTCTGAGTCTAGAATACCTGAAAGACCTGGAAAAGTAAGGAAATTAAATTTGAGGTCAGGGAGAACCTGGAAAACCTAGAAATATCACAGAAGTTTTGTCTGGTTAAGGATTTTTGGCACTGTCATTGTTTTCACTCCTTCCCTGTCGATACACATGCTAGCATTTCCATGGTTTGTCGACAGCTTCTGGGGAAAATGCGAAAAAGTCAGGGAATCTTAAACAGATGACCTGGTAAACCTGGAAAAGTCAGGGAATTTTGTTGAAAATAGTCCGGAGAACCCTGGTATCACATTCTAGAGTTATTGGCTTTTCAGTGATAATATTGTTATTTTATTGTCTTATGCTCATATATTATACTAGGTAGTTGATTTATGTAGGGATTAGTGGGAACCTTTGATATTCGTTTCCTACTTGCCTTTTTTATCAGCGCTGGAGTGCATAAAAATAAGGTACCGATGGGAGCTTCTGCAGAATTAGTAATTTTCCTGTAAGAGCCTTAGCAGTTTATACTTTCGTCTCTCAGAGCTGTAAATCATGAATAGACTTATTGTCATGGACATTTAGTATTTCATGTGTATTCATTGCTTGAAAAACTCCCTCCCAATAGCTGATATGCCATTAAGTATGTCATGTCTATGTAGCTATGCTACGTACTTACGAACGCTGTTAGACTTAAGTTCAACAACTGAATTTTAAAGATGGGTGCGTAGTATCTCCATACAACCCACGTAAATTACGTCTCTGTTCTTCAGTGTCATTTATGTTTCACAAATGACTTTCAGGAATGTCCCGTATTACCGCAGTATTAAAGTTTTTTTGATATCATAGGGGCTTTTTCATCAAATGCAGAGATCTGAAGACGAAGGAATGTCTTTTAGAACTGAAGTCAGGTAAAGACTTAATTTATGTTTGACAGCCTCCGCTTGGAAATGTTGACTAGCAAAAGTTGTTGTAGGATGAATACTTGTAAAGAAATCGTGTGGAGCATGTTTATTCTTAACAACTAGACTGCTCGCACATTAGCTGTGTAAGTATTTGTCAGGAATTTTCGAAGAGGTTTGTTTGCCTTGAAGTCTGACGATAATATCATATGCAGTATAGTTTAGTTATGTATTTTCAAGTATGCAAGTATCCAAAAAAAATTTTCTGACTTGATAGTCCAATTATAAAGCTGATCGCATATCAGGGTTCTCAGGAGTCTGGAAAATCTGGAAAGTCAGGAAATTTAATGTGAAGTCAGGAGAAACCTGGAGCACCTTGAAAAGTCAGATAATTTTTGTCTTGTCAGGGAATTTTTGTTTTGTCAGGGAATTTTTCCACAGCCTCATTGTTTTTGCTCCTTCTTTGTCTGTACATATATCACGTAATTTCTTTGGTCCGTCGAAAACTGCTGGGAAGACTGAAAAATTCAGGGAATGTTGAAAAGCTTGGTCGGGAAGGCTTGGAAAGGTCGGAATTTTTATGAAAGGAATCTTGAGAACCTTGCTTATTCTGTCAGGTTCGGAGTCCAGGGGAATCTGCCCCTGCTCCCTCTCGGGGTCTCTTTCTGTTAATTTTTCTCATGGGTAAATGTATTGGCCTTGGAGTAGAAATAGGTTTTAGCACCTCCCCAAGGTGTCATAACTGTATTTGTTGTATTGTAAATTTTACTCATATATATAAAACTCAATCAGTTATGGTTAGGGACGAAGGGTAATCCGTTATACGACCCATACTTTGACGAGTGCCCTTCGGAGGATGTCGCCGTTAGGTAGCATTACTGCTGGGTTATCAGTAAACAAACATCCATTTATAGCCATTGATATTTGTCTGTTGAAAGTATTACTCCCCTCGGTCTATCGCTGAAGTTGCTGACCAGCTAGGTTTGCTCAAGCACCTTTAGTGTGTTGTCAAATTGGAGGCTACTTTGGTCGAGGTTGCTGCCTTTTCGTGTAACCAGAGGCAAGACTTTTAGAGGCTGATTCTGGTCTTATGTGAATTATGCAATGAAGGATAAATACAGCTGCCCATGGCATTGAAACTAAACGGCAAATTGGAGCTAGGCTTTGGTAAATACTACCAAATGAAATAGAATAGTCTTGCAATTTGAAAGTCTGTAATGAATGAATAAAAGCCTTCTAAAAAGTGCAGTCCAAACACAGATTTTATTTCGATTAATTTAATTTGCATTAGTTATTTGACTTTATATTGTATTCTGCTGTAGAGATAAACCACGGAGAGGTCCTGACTTGTATTATTTCTAAGTTTGTTTGTTTATCTGTTTTTTCTTGTTTTGAGCTATCATTTGCTTGTTATTTATCTTGTTCATTGTGGAGTAATCAAAGCTATCCAATTGCGAATCACGTTGTAATTGTGAGATTTGCAATTGTAGTTTAATTGAAGAAAATCAACAGTTTGCGTTATGTTGAAATGAAGAAATGCTTTCTCAGAGATAAAATCATTATGCTGTTTAATAATTCTTGCTCTGGCATATGTCCAAAAAACTGGTATTATCTTTTGTAGATTACTTTTCCTTATGTCCTTTCAGCTATTTGGAAATTTATAACGAAAAAGTTCGAGACCTACTAAGGCCGCACAATAAGAGAGGCGCATCTGCATTTACACTCCGAGTAAGAGAACATCCCAAAGAAGGCCCATACGTTCAAGGTTTGCTAATTTGATGCCTCTTATTTTATCTTAGTATATTTTGTTCATTGCATATGTAATATCGATGGACGGGCTGTATATTTTTATCAGACAGAACGTAGTTAGTTCCATTCAAAAGCTCTGTGCACGTCAGTTCTATAAAATACTTTATGCATAGAACCCAGATCTTTTTTATCAGCGCCGATCGTCAGTATATATTGGGTATACAGTTTGTGTAACACCTCTTATACTTTTCTAAAAGACCATCTAACCACAGCTCTCTTTGGGAAACGCACCATGCTAGACATAAGAATTGCATTCTCCACGACCAGTTTGTACGCTATATTTAACAACAATGTTAACACCATAGCTCCACAACTTCAGTAGAGCAGTTTCTAGCCACAAATGATTCCAATCTTTTGGACTTTTCTTAAACTTTACATACTCTGATGAGTGTTGGACGAAAGAAATAGTTTCAGTATGCTCAAGGATGTTTCCTTTTTTCGTGTAGTGATGACGCGACGCTGCACTGCTGCAAAATATCTGACAACAATTTACTGCGCATGAAGGCCTTTCGATATTTTATCCTGTGTAGCCTTCAGCTTGGTCACTTTGTGCACGTGTTGATACTATATTTCCCATCATAGTGCTCATTGTTTCCAATGAATATCTGTCTTATTCAATAGCTTCATATTTTCTAGGCCTTTCCAAGCATCTTGTAAATGATTACGAAGCTGTTGAAACATTAATGGCCCAAGGGAACTCCGTGAGGTAAGTGGTCTCGGTTGATTTGGCATCGCTAACTGTCTTTGATACTTCAGCAATGCTAGAAAAAATATTGAAAGCTTACAAGGATTAGAGTTGATATGTAGCAAATCATTAAATATATAAGCTATATGAATTTCAAGTAACTACGCATTTTTATGTATTTTGTCTCATCTCTCTAAGATCTCTTTTTCATCAAAAAGCACTTTTCCATCCTTACTTTTCACACCTTGTTGTGAGCGCATCTTCTTAAGTTTCAGGTATTTAACTGTCAGCATTACTTCTATGGCCCATTGTAGCAATAAGTTTTTTGCTTAAACTTCTCGTTGATGATTCATAGTTTAGTATTACAAAACTTTGCTTAACCTTTTTGGCTATGTTTTGATCTTTTTCTTATTTATATAGGGCACTTATGAAGCCTTTCGTGTGTTTGCTGTTGTTTCTGTTTGTTTTGTAGTTACATTGTTATACTAAGCTGGTTTTCAAAGCTTTTTCCGTGTCATTTATTATTCCAGTCTGCAATGAATCTGCAAATCAATGAATTAGCAGTTGTACCTAGAATATTTGAGTGTTTATTCCACCACCCTTATTCTATAATCCGTTTTTGTAGGACGACTGCCGCGACAAACATGAATGACACTAGTAGCCGATCACATGCAATTTTTACTTTAAGCTACACGCAAGTATGTAGCTACTGATCATTTCAGCTATGCCCTCTTGTTTCTGGAAGCTGTTCATTATGGGTTAATTCTTGAATATGGTCGAAGCACACAATCCTTTAAACATCCATTTTGAACCTAAACGTTAGAATGAAATAATGAGTGATTGGGCGTCCATGCGATCCTGTTTTGTATCCTGTAGATGAAAATGAAAGCAGAAAATTGTTTCGTATTTCAACCATAACTGCTATTCTTAGGTATTATTTTGGAATGTTTTGTCATGTGTTATTGTCCAGAGATTTTGTTAGATGTTTACAGTGAAAACTTGCATTGTTTGTCCGTTGTTTGTTGTCCAGTTCAGTTCAGTTCAGTTCAGTTCAGTTCAGTTCAGTTCAGTTCAGTTCAGTTCAGTTCAGTTCAGTTCAGTTCAGTTCAGTTCATTTCATTTGTCCCGTAATGTTTATAACTGATTTTCATAGGAAGAGTGTATAGGTCATTGCGTGAAGAATGTTAGAGATAGTTTGCTTCATAAATGCTTTATTTCAAAACTTTATTTGTACTACTAATATTCTTCGACAAGTTTAATATCAATTATGACAAAAATGATACGACGACTCCATGATTTGGCACGACAGATGTAATTATTTTGACGACACTTGTATATTTAGACGTTTCGACTCAGAATTGGATCGAATAGAAGATATTACGTAAATTTTTATAAGACAGGGATTCAAAGCCATATCCAAAACACCAGTTGTTTCGCTTCACAGGCATACTTGTTGCATCTGAGCTGAGACCGACAGTAGCTTTTAATTTATGTGTCCAAATGGCCCCGGGGTAGTCATAGTCGTTTGCTCTCCAGGGTATCGTTCTAGTAGTATTGTAGTGTGTAATTTTTGCCAGTATTGTACATTTGTATCGTAACTTTTATGGAAATATATATATATATATATATATATATATATATATATATATATATATATATATATATATATATATATATATATATATATATATATATATATATATATATATAAGAATAAAATAGTGATCAAAAACGCGCTGTAGCAACTTTAAGTTTCATGTTTCCAATCGTCAGGCTAAATGCAATAATTTAATATAAAATATAATGTAATTAATATAATTATATATATATATATATATATATATATATATATATATATATATATATATATATATATATATATATATATATATATATATATATATATATTATATATTTAATATAATTTAATTTAATTTTCATGTTTCCATTTTTATCTGTCCCAGTGTTGGCATTTAGCCTGACGAGTGGAAACATGAAACTTAAAGTTGCTACAGCGCGTTTTTGATCACTATTTTATTCTTATTCAAAGCTCTACGTAAGTATTGAGCACTTTATACAGGCCTAGGTTATCTGTATTACTACATATATATATATATATATATATATATATATATATATATATATAAGAATAAAATAGTGATCAAAAACGCGCTGTAGCAACTTTAAGTTTCATGTTTCCAATCGTCAGGCTAAATGCAATAATTTAATATAAAATATAATGTAATTAATATAATTATATATATATATATATATATATATATATATATATATATATATATATATATATATATATATATATATATATATATATATATATATATATAATATATTTAATATAATTTAATTTAATTTTCATGTTTCCATTTTTATCTGTCCCAGTGTTGGCATTTAGCCTGACGAGTGGAAACATGAAACTTAAAGTTGCTACAGCGCGTTTTTGATCACTATTTTATTCTTATTCAAAGCTCTACGTAAGTATTGAGCACTTTATACAGGCCTAGGTTATCTGTATTACTACATATATATATATATATATATATATATATATATATATATATATATATATATATATATATATATATATATATATATATATATATATATATATATATATATATATATATATATAAAAAGAAGCCATATTAGGTATGAGAACGTAGATACAAACATACATGGACGTATTAGAAAGCGCATAGGAAAAAGTATCGTAAAGGAAAAAAGAAAACAGCCTAAAGGAACAATGAGAATTGAAGAAAAGTAACTGGAACACTACCAGGGGATTAGAAAGTCCCAATTTTTGTTGGCAATTCTTGTATGTGTATTATTCATTCGTCGAATACCAGTGAAGTACTTTCTGTTCCATAATGGATTGAAAACAGTGTTCAAAATCCATCGACTTGAGACTTCATTATCTTTACGAAATACTTACGTGAAGAATTATGGTTGACTTACATAATATTTTTCTATTCTGTCGATAGTAAAGTCCGAAGATTGGTAGATTTTTAGCAGAATCTTTCTTCTCTGCTTTAGGCAAAGTTTTATCATGATATGCCAAGTGAAACGACTAGCAAGATTAATCTTGTTGATCTCGCAGGAAGGTAAAGCCATATTTTGTTAGTACCGTTACACGATTATTTGCACCGATATGTCTTCATTTCGTGGAACCTCCAATACTGCACATGAAATATTAGGAAATACCCCTTTGGTATTTATGGCCATTTCAAAGAGCATGGTATATTTGTTCGTTTTGATAGCTTCAAAGTCCCACCAAAAGTCATTGTATTATCATGGTAAAGAGGATGCCTTTATGTTTTTAGTAGGTATTGTCGGGGAAAGACCATGGAGCCTATCGCAAAGCCCTGGCAAAGGAAGAAAGGAAGTTCAGTAGATCTAGGGAGATAAGATCAAGTTTTTAGATGTTAAATTTGAAGCAAGATAAGTTGCAGGATTCAGGGAAGGAGGCGGAAGACAAGGTGTTCCAAAGTTATTAAGTTCGTAGAATGAAGGATAATTTGTGGGAAGAGTTCAGGGATTAGGTCGCATGACTTGGAAAGGGTGTGACTGGGTAGAGCTTTTGATTGGTCAAACATGCCTCTGTGGATCAGGAATAATGTTCTTGATTTTCAGTGAGCAATGTCCATGATAATATCGATAGAGAATGGAAAGATTTGTCAAAATTACTATCGTTCTTTGTGGTAGACTAAATTTAATGTGAATTGCTATCTTACTGTCAATATTTAGCCTGTCCCTTGAAACTCAGCCAGTGCGATAGTATATTTATCAGCTTCTGTAAATTCAATAAACGTTCAATTTCTGTCATAGTTTTTGCAACAGGTTTTCCTGTCCGGTATTTTCGGTCTAATCAGGTTGATAACACTTCTTAATTTTTGGAATTTTGATTGCAGTACACTCATAATGATATTTAATTGTAGAAGATAGGTTAGCCCCATATATAGTTCCGTGTGGAGGTGATTGCCTTTAAAAAAGACGTTTATTTTGGACTGTCGATATTTTGAGTTAGCGTGACCAGTTATTTTGAGTTAGCGTGACCAGTTCCTTTCCTCCCCATTTTTATCTGTCCCAGTGTTGTCATTACGTTCTAGTTCGCTGCTGGGTAGATGGAAGACGAAGACGTAAACTATGACCCTACTGTGACTTGAACCACCAAGCTCCTATATAGAATAGGCGCTCTACCCAATTGTGTTTTTTATTTTCAACCTAATTGTAATTCATCCATACCTCGTCAACAAATGTTCTTGGTTTTTCATAGCGAAAGAGCTGATGCTACTGGTGCCACAGGTGTGAGATTAAAGGAAGGTGGTAACATTAATAAATCGTTGGTGACGCTTGGCTCTGTCATTTCTTCATTGGGTATGTATGATTTAACTTTAGCCTCTCTCCCCGGCATGTCTATATAATTTTTGTCCATTATATCGCTTAGGTTGCCAGAACTTGGCATATTGTCTTCTATGCTAATTATAAATCTCATAGGACTGAGAAGAATTTCCTTAGTGCGACTGTAAGCTATGAAGCGACAGTACACTGTTTTTAGCTCTGGAGTCTCCACTCTTGTATAGGCTTTCTACGCTCGCATTTGCAAAAGCTGTTTAGTGGAGGTTGTGTCGTGCTGTTCCACATTTTATGAAGTGCAATAAGAGACACCCCTGTCACCAAGGTAGAATGAACCATTTTCTGTAGACTCTAGCTGATATCATCAAACAGTAGTTTAGCTTCCAGATCTAATGTCATTACACCTAGTTTGTTAGTTAATCAGTTGTAGAGGAAAGCCGATACGATTAATCAATTCAGAACAACAGTCAAAAGCCTCCATGCGTAACTTTTGTGGAGGGAAGACTGGTGAATCAGTAAGCCTTGTACTTTCGAAGTCTTCATCAACAGTGATAAGAAGTGACAGTCACTGAAAATGCTGTAATGTAGAATATACGTGTTCTCACCAGCGTAGATTTTTGGTGCTGTTTGGTTCTATACATACCTCTACAGAAGGTGGTTTGCAAACGTTCAGTTTTCGTTATGGAGAAGCCAGCTGTTGTTCTCTGTTTCGTCAACATAGGCAAATTCCCGATGCATCTTTCCAAAGCTCTTTCTGGAAGGGGACAATTTAAGCGATGTCTTCAATCTTTTTTCAGCTGAACTATCTACTAATCCGACCAAGAAGCATCTTTTCATTCCTTATCGTGACTCCGTCTTGACATGGCTGCTGAAGGATAGCCTCGGAGGAAACTCGAAAACAATTATGATAGCAAGTAGGTTTATTTGCAATAAATATCTGGCAATAATTAGCAAAGACTCAGCATTAAACTAGGCTATTAACAGCTTTAGAATCAGATTTTTGCAGAGGCAATTATTTTTTCCATAGTATTCAAAAGCTGACTTGAATTGAAGCGTAGACCTTTTAAATAAATGTAGTTTTAAGTAAAAATAATAGGAAAATTGCAATACAGAGAATAATTGAAAATTGATAAGGAACGTTTTCTTTATTTTTTATTTATTATGCTAGGAGCATTTGCTGCCCTCTCATAAAGTTCCTGATAGTGTATTTTATGTAGAAAATTATAAATATGATCTTCAGGCCAGCATAGCCACCAAATTTTTGAGAGCTCTGATCAGTTCTAGTTTTTTCCAACATAGTTGACCAATCATCGTGCAAAATTGACCTAAATTTTGCTGTGGAACAGCACATGTGGTGAGAATTCCGCACCAGTTAGTTTGGAAGAGAAAGAACTTGATCAGAGCTCTTAAACATTGAGTAGCTATGTTCCTCAGGCTACAATGCCTTCTGGTTTGTTTCTGTTCATTTCAATGGCTCGATTTATAAAGTATCCCGCTTTTGAAGTTAATGATATGATCTGCATAGTTACAGCAGCCACTCCCTACCCTCCAAAGCTAGACCTCTTTGCTGCATATTAGATCCTATGTGGACTTTTTAAGCAAATATCATACAGACCGTTGTATTCTGTATTATGGCTCAAATGACTTTGCAAAATGAGTTGGTTACATTGATAGAACATTTTGACTTAGCTTACTTTTTGAAATAATTAATGTATTTAACGCATGAGGTTCTTTTCTAGCTATTTCCCCCGCAGATTGCAATTATGCAGAAACATTAAGTACACTTCGTTACGCAAACAGAGCCAAGAACATCATCAATAAGCCCACTGTTAATGAGGTATCTTTTGCAGTTGTTGGGTCATTCTCCACATTTTTAATATTGTTACAGTTATTGAAATATCTTGATTAATTCTATCCTCCATCCTGATGTACAAAACCCTGAAATTTGTACGTTTGAAAGAAGGCTCAAACCCAGAGTATTTACCTTCATGCACGAATGACATAGAACTCGAACCATGAAGTTTGTAATGTATCCTTTTCATGTCATCGAAGGTATTGGAACCCTTTGTTGTAGATGATCGGAGTTTCTTTTGTACAGCATCTGACTTTACATCCTCGAGGAGACATTTGTGATTTTTGCTACTAGACACCAAGGATGACATATCACATATTTCACCATACAGCTTATTAGAATCTGATGTCTGCGCAATTTGGGTATTTCCTATTGGTCCTTTAAAGTGCGTGTGACTTTGGAGATAGTCCAGTGTTTAGGACTTTTGATAGCTGGTAGAAACTGTGCGAGCCGTTCCTGGTTAATATCTTCATTGCGAATCACATAAGACGTTATATTTGAAATCGACCAGTAACAGAGTTTCCCCAACCTATTAATGATGTTTTATTTTCTGTTGCCCATGTGCAAATCTGCGTTGAATATCATCACAAGATTAGCAGTTCAAGCTAGTATTTATCTGTTACTATTGCTTTATAGCAGCAAACAGAAAAAATGTAAAATGCTATATTGCTAGTATAAATTTGGCATTTATTTTACGCCAGGAAATCACTTCGAAGCCAAGTGATTTACCCTCCTTGTTAATGCCCTCTCAAATCATTCGAATATTGTCCGTCACCTATTTCGTCTCTCATCTTTACAGAAGTTTGGTTCTAAGTATTAGTTGACTGAGGTTATTATAAATTTTGTAGTCATTGATATCGAAAAGCACAGCTGTTGTTCACAATGATTCGGTGCATATCAGAAGGTGTGTTTTATTAGGGGGAAAAGAAAAGAGTGCCAACAGGGCTGTTTCCACTGAGAATTGATTGGGGTACAGGGTGTTGACGCACTGGGTATTAGAAACCATAAAGATGCATTGGGTAAACTGGTGTAAGTTTCCCCTGCGAAGGAAGAATTCTTGCCTTACGGACCTCTAGATATAAAGGTTGAATCCAATAAGTTTATGGGAGAGAATGAAGGAGAGTAGATCACAGAATAAAAACTATGAAACTATAAGAAATGAAAAAGACGGCAACTTTGACATATACAGTCGAAGTGAATTCGACGTCATGAAAAGAGAAATAGTAGAAAACAAGAAAATCAAGGTAATGTAAGCAGTAGAGGACTGAGCTAGGCCCAGTTACGAATTCCTTCGGTATGTTGTTTCGAATGTTCTCTTAGTGTACTGAACTCCAGCTGATCTAGCACGAAATATTTTGAGTATGTGTATGACAGGCAGTCGATTGAGTAACATTGTCTTTCTCGATTTTAGGATCCAAATGTGAAATTGATCAGAGATTTACGAGCTGAGATAGACACATTGAAAAGCATGTTACATTTGGTATGCTGTGTTATTTTGAATATATATCATTGAATCATTCGAGATTCGTTTTAACCCTTGCTGAAACTAGGGTTTTCATATGATTGTTTAGATTGTCCCGATCGTCCGAGGAGTTTTGAAACGATCGTTTACAATAGACTGAAGCGGTACCTGGTGCGGGTCGTGGACCGAGCATTAGCAGTCAAGGCAAAATACCAGTAATAGTGAATCTTCCACAAAAAGAGCAGACGGTAACTCGTCGGAAACTTCCTTTGTTGACGGAATAACAAAGTTTTTTTGTTTGGATCCCCCGATTGTCCGGATAGAACTTGTTGCTAGCGGAACTATCACGATCGTCCCAGTTGTCTGAATCGTTTGAGATCATGCGGATAGTGTTCCCATACAGTCGTCTTTATCATCCGTGCACTTAGGGACAATCCAAACAATCTTATTTGTTATGTGGAAACCAAGCTTAAGTGTACTTAGTGACATTATGCAAAACAAACTGGTGTAGGGGGACTCTATTGGCTCTTATGTGAAGCACAGGAACATTTGTTTTCTGTAGGATGCTTTGAGTGATGCTGAGAAGGCTGCCGCAAAGAAGTTGTCAGAGAACGAAGAACGTTTAGTGGAGCTCACAGATAAATGGAAAGACAGATGGAAAGAGACTCAAAAGATTATGCAGGTATTAACCAGAGCGTGATAATCTATTTTTGTTCGTATAAAGCAGTAGGTAGATTGGAAGCACACTGGAATATAACTTTTTTTGTTTGCCAATTGCATATGCATTTAGTAAGTTGCTTGCAAGATTTAAGAGGATAATTTATAGTATGTTGGTAACACCACCATTTGCTTCCGTGTAGTTGTTTAGCCACCCGAGGTGATCTCTTCATTAGCATATTTAATGATTCAATCATCTTTGTGTTATCTGTTTGTCCAACCCAGTGGTTCTCAAACTTTTCAGATTATTTTACATGACGGTCTCATGCAGACTGCTTTCTCGAATCAGGGTCCCTTGGGAATAAACTTGCTGTGATAAATGTAGTGTAATAGAAAACAAATATCAACAGTGGTACAGGCCAGTAAAACGACGAGTCGAACAAGCGCCGGCAAGCTCTCACAGACCCTTGAAACCCTTTGCAGTCCCTCTGAAACATGTCATGCACCATGCACTCCACGTTGGGAACCACTTGTCTAGCCCGTGATATTTGGAAGAGCCATAAGCTAGAATCATCGCTGTTTTCTGATTTCTATGGCATTGCTATGTCCATGTGGTGCAATGTGTAGGTGTGCTATGGGTTTCATCATTGACACAAACTGCAGACGAATGTCAACTTTCCTGCAGAGAGTTTCAGAGTTTCAAACTTCGAGATAGTTACCTATCTGCTGAGTGTATTTACCATTTCATTGATGACAATAATGCTAGAAAGTGCCGGTTTTCTCTGGCTGTACAGTACTTTCATTGCGCAGCAACGCTCGAAATTGGAAGCGGACATGTAGCAACTGAAGTCTACAATCGTCATAAGATCAATTTTTGTTAAGATTGTTGCTAACATAATTTTAACAACCCATGCAAATATAGATGCTCTAGAACTTAAAATTTCTTTCACTCATAGCATATATTTTCTTTTTCATTTTACTAAAGGAGAGAGAGCTTGCTTTAAAAAAGCATCAAGATATTGGAATACGAATGGACTCAGAATTGCCGCATCTGGTTGCATTAGAGGATGATCTACTGAGCACTGGAATTTTGCTATACCATTTAAAGGTTGTGGTTATATATCAGCAGATGCTTTTTTGCAAGTGCCATAGTTTTTTTGAGTGACTTTTCACATTTAAAAACTACCAGCGGTTAGCAGCGAATGTGGTTGTGAACTCCGTAGTACAGTTTTTGTATGCTGATAAAATTTCACTAAAATATACCAAATAGATATTACAAGACATTGTCAATGAGACGATAGTAATACTTATCATCCGTATTATATTAGATCGGCTAGCAATCAGCGAGCATGTAGCACAGTTTGCTTATTGTTTGCTTATAGTTTGCTATAATGAGCATTTGTATAGTCTGCTGAACATTCAAGAATATGGAAGTTAAAGATTGTAATTCGACTATTTCAGGTTTTTACATAGATAAATTGTTGTATGCCCATAATCAAGCAAGCAGCTTTGGGAACATAGAAATAGCAGGGCTAAAAATCGTTTCATCGACTATCCACATCTATTGGAAATCACACTGACTCATATAGATTCATTTTTCGCAGTCTCTGTGTGTGAAGACTATTGAAACGGTAGTTTTTCCATTGTATGGCAACACAACAGTGGTTGCGATCAATGCTAGCTAATAGCGGTTGTATTGTTTTCAAATTTTTCATTTTGTAGCAACCAAATCAAGCGTCATGAATTGCGGCTAGGTCCTATGTTTTTCCACCTTGGCATTAGCTTCCACCTTGATTTACTTAGTTTCCCCGTCATCCCAATCACACTTTGGCAGAAAGGACAATATGACTCTGCTCAGAAGTTTACTTTAGTTGAAAGCATACAGTTTGAATACTTCTTCCCGCAATATTTTTCAATTTTCTATTCGCGATCCGCAGGGAGGTAGAACGACGGTTGGCACAAAAGATGCAGATGTAAAACCAGATCTTGGTAAGTGAAATGCGTTTTCTTGCATTGTGAGAGGACATGGGTAAACACATCTTGTATATTTGCTGTTTTGAATTCATGTGTCTCGTAGATTTATCTTTGCCAAGTACAGTAAGAGTGCTAGAAGGGATAGTTGTGCTTTTCGTAGGCTAGATAGTTGAAATTCGCTAGAGTTGCCGTTTAATCTCGAAGGAGTCCCCTTGCAGTCAACAAAAACAATTTTTCACGTTATTCCAGTACAAATATAAACTTGTATTACCAACAACGTTTCTTACAGTAGCTCTGCTGCCCTTCTAGCCAAATGAGATTTTTTAAGATGTGTTTTACAGTTGGTAATATATACAGTTATAGGTACAATGGTATAATCAAAAGCTACTTAAAGCCAACTACTACTAAAGTATTAATGCGATGGAAAGAAAAAAAGATAAACAACAACATTTTATCTGCATAACCTACAACTACAGTTTTCCCCTGTCCAAGCTACTTCAGAGGGTTCTTTTGTTGTGCGTATGGCCATTCGTTAAAAGCATTTCTTGAATGATGTCAGTGCGCTTGTTACTTGCCTGCTGTCAAGTCGGCATATGTAGCCAGTAGCATTGCGGTGTTAGAGGTATCGAAAAATTGAGCTGGCTACCCTTCCTCAAAAGGCCAACGTCTCTAATTTCACCTATCTCATCAAGCCCCCAACTAGGAGATTTTGAGGGCATGGATCTAATTAGCAAGAAGGGCACACTAAACACTTTCTAAAGAGAACGTATCCTGATGTGGTAATTTTTTAGATACAAGAGAAATTGTACGAGAAGTTTCAGGACTTGGTTACTTTCATGTGTAGTACAGATTATAAGCAAGTCTACTTAACAGAAATGCAATAAACAGCCTTAAAATTATCCAAGAAAAGGGTACTTTTATGGTTTTAAGGAAAAGGGTAGGGTCTAGACCCCCAAAGCCTACGACGTGGTTTTGCGCCTGCTGATATCAGCTGGGGCCCATCCAATTAAAGTATAATTTCAAAATAGCCTCACCTCACCTCTTTTGTGAGTATCAGCCAATAGAATCATTGTATTATAATTCACGCTCATGTTTTTAGGACCAAACAGAGATAAATTTGCTATATGCGGTAAAGGAAATGTCATTTTTTATCTTTCTTGAACAGGTCACGCTTTATATATCACAGCATGCCTAATAGAGCTAATCTTCAATGAAACAAGCAGACTTAATCTTGTAGGAAGAAGACCATATGTTTTATGCGGAGAGCCATGTTATTTTATTTTATGTTAAACTCTTAAATTATTCATCATTTTTGATATTTTTCATTCCGATATCGGGCATTCTGTATTGTTTTTGGAATAGAAGGTACGATTTTGATTTTTGATAGGCTCGATGTTATTGTATTTAATGAAACTGACTTTGCGATACCAAATCCGGCATCTTTTGTAAGTCGATTGGATTTATCAAACGTTTCTCGGGCTTTTTCGGGGGTGCATCTTCAAAATGTATGTTTATCCATCCTCGTTCTACGATTTATAATTAAGCTGCGTTTCCCAATTAAAATCCTAACATTGCCTTGGTACATCATAGTTTGCCATGCTACAGGAGCAGTCTCTCATTTTACAGTGATGGTCGTCAATACACTCTGTAATATATAGCTCTGTGGATTACCTTACTATGATCTGTATGACCTTTTTACGGTATATACCTATAGTTTTTGCTTCATTGCTTATATTAGTTGAAAAGGAGCTCTCTCAATTCTTTCTATTGCACACTGACCCCCGGCCAGTTTCACCTGATATATCGATCGCTTCTGTGAACCTCGACTTCTCAGAATAGGGTAGTTTTCGGCCTAGTTGTACTTTATACATACGAGAGTCGCTCTGAATTGAGATTATTCCAGCGCGTATGTGAGTACGTATGTGAGGTAAGTTTCTTATAACTGGACATGACATTTTTTGTAAGAGTTTTGTTTGTTTTTGGGAATAATCTGAGGTAATCTGTAGTTATGCGCATCAAACTCTCGAATTGAATCATTGGAGTAACTTTGTAAGGTTGTACAAGCTCTTTCCTTCTTGTAAGTTGTGATGTTACCAGCACCTAGTAAGTACCTGCACGAAATAGAATTTTGTGTTGGTCTTCGTGAAGAAATTTGAATTGATATGAAAATACTGTTGTATCATTCTTTGCAGTTATAACTGGAATCGAAACTGAAAAGGAGCATTGTAACATTGATAATCAAAATGGTTTTGTTATACTTGACCCCAGACCCGGTGCACTGTGCTCTGTAAATGGAAACCACGTCACAACAAAGACAAGGCTCAAACAGGGTAAATTAACTTTTTTGTGACTTTACCAATACTCTATCTTCTTTGTAGATTTATGTTCAAGATTTGTCTGATCTCTTTAAATGCGTTTTTTGCAAGGTTCAAATTTGCTGGGGACATTCCCATTGGCCGTACTGCCGCTTCTGGTGCCACTGCTTCTTGTTGATTTGTTTAATACTCGGAAGTCTTAGCTTTCGGTCAATTGCACTTCTGAAGAGTTCAGAGTTCAGCTTTAGCGTTGCAAACCTTGTTGTATACTAAGGCTTTGTATTCCATTTTAAAGGAATACGACCTCCAAATGAGCCCGGATTTTTGTCACATGAAGGACAACGCACATCTATAACAGAACTACCATAGTCGGCAAAAAGTCCTGGGATACTTTGCACTTTTTAAATTCTGCAATGACTTTTCACTCCCCCTCCCTCAAACAATGTTGGTTTTTGGGAGAAGTATATGCGATATTTGGAAAATCTCACGTGAATGCCAACTTCAATTGTCCTGTAGACGAATCAACATTGTTCTAGGGGGATGGAGGGGGGTGCGTGTATGTTGCAACGATGGCAATATGTATAGGAATGTGGCTTTCTATCAGTTTTTTGTAAGTGTCCCAAGGACTTTAAGCGAGTATTGTATGCTCATTGGCTCTAAAGATAAAAAGCTATGTACAGGCATTGAGTACAGACTTCTCGATCATTTTCATTCTTATTCGTATACCTTGAATGACAATACATCCTCCATTGAATAAAGCACACTGTAGTCCACTCATGGTAGTGGATCTCAAATCGTTTGTAAGTTTTGTAAGTATTCTCCTTTTAAAAGATTTCATGTATTTGCTTCTTTACTATCACAGGAGATGTCGTAATTCTTGGCCGAACCAATTTGTTTCGTTTTAACCACCCGGCAGAAGCGCAGGAATTACGGGAAAAGAGAAAAGTAAGGATGTTATTTTAATATTTATGAAGACCAACCGAAGGAGGCGATTATATTTTGTGATTAAATTTATCCGAAATTATATTCGGAAAATAGCACGGCGAGAGATTTAACATATTTTCTTCTCTTATTGTCTTGAATTAGTAAGGCAATATACCGTGTTGATCATGTGATCCTTACCTCGTCGCTAATATTAATTGTTATTTTACTTTGTTGTTCCTAATCCAGATATTACTACCAAGTTTTCTTTCCTATCTCATGTAGGCAAGTTGAAACTAGTGCCGTTTGTGTTTGGTAGTTGGATTTGAACCACCTTTATGTGCTTTCTTGCACCGAAAGCCAATTGGAGTTTGCCTCCTCTTCTTGTTTAGTTCCTTTACTTACATATTTAGGTATTGAATGCTTCATGACTTCGGCTAATTGCAAACAAACAAACTTAGAGCATTCTTGATAGCAATTCATCTCCTGGAATGTGTAGAGAACTAATTGATTTATCAGTGCTCACCATTCGTGAAGAAACGTATTTTCACTAAACAATACTTTGTTATAAAGGAACTCCTACTGCTCTCTCACTTGCTGATGTTTAGAAGTTACATATATTCTCAAGTTTGCAGAATGTGTAGATTACATTCATTTGCGAGCACTTCGCTACTTACTGAGGCCGAGGGTGAACAGCAAGATTACGGGTCTGGGGCGAAGCTCCGAGGACAACCACGCCCCAATCACACTCTAACCACGCTCTGTAATATCAAGTTTTCTTCAAATTAATGGAGGTGGATGACCTCCTTCGCTATCACCCCCATGCTCTATTCACTTTGTATTGCACATTGCATTAAGTCTGACTGTTCTTTTTGTTCCCTGCACTTTAGTCCTTTGGTGGTGGATTGCCAAACATTTCTATGGCAGCAAAATTTGGAAGTGAGCAAGATTTGCTTCAGAAGTTGAGAGCAAGGTTGGTAGTTTGATGTAATTCTGTCTATTCGAAGCCCCCGATGCAGAGAAGTATTATGTTACTGTATGTTACTTAGTGCCCCCCTGGATTGTGACGATTTTGCAGCCTAAACATGAATTACACGTTTTTCTTATTAGGAGAAAGTGATTTGTAAGAAAGTAGTCCTCGACGCTCAAAAAGTTAAGAAAGTTCAGTACTGGATTTCTGAAACCTAAGAAAGTCAATAAGTTACCTTTAGAATTCAAATATTCACGCAAGATGGTGGTCATTTTTAGGGAGCGGTCATTTTTTATGAACGTGGGGGGGACTGAAGGGAATATAATGGGGTAACTGAAAAAGTAAGCTGTGTTAGGTGGGATAGCAGGATAATTTTTGAACATATGGATGTTGTAAAACATATACCATATTTGAGCATTAATACTAAGTCTAGAATGTCAAGCATAAAGGTGTATCTCTAAGAGATAATCGACCAGTTAGGTGTAGAGACACAGGCTGTTCTTCTTCAATAGAGGATATTTGCTATAGTATCATGCAGCCTTGTTTTGCTGTTTTCATTCGGTGAGGTAAAGAAAATTTGATTTAAATGAGTGATGGGTTAAAATTTTTTGAGGCCACATAATGCTTTCTCTTCAGTCCCCAACACGGACATAAATAATTAACGCTCCCTTACTTAATTTGTATAGATTTCTTTTTGTAACATTTGTCATAGAATGCTACATTTGTGTAGTACCTTTTGCGTAACGCTACAGTGTTATGGAAACTCAGCTATTCTTGCTAAGAACGTCTTAGGAACGTTTCGGAGCTGACATCATGAAAAAGCTGAGAAAGTCTCATTACTTGCAATAAAGGAATTTCTTATAAAAAACATGTATTTGAATGAGGTGAAGTCTTTACGAGCAGCAAGTTACCGATAGTTCTCTATACCATCGCCCGCTTTCCAATAGTTCTGCATAGGAGTTTATTTATATTTGTGTCTATGCTGACACAGGCTGAAGTATTGCCAGAATTCTGCATACTAATTCACTTTCTACTTTGCTAACAGCTATTTACTCCTTTCAAATGATACGACTGCTGTGTTTACATATAAATAAAGGTATTTGACAAATAGTTTAGTCGTACTCTCAAGTAGATGTGACCCCAAAGCTTTCCACACGTGATAGCTTCTTCTGTTTCTAACACCAGTAGAGATGTTTGAAAAAGAATAAGCTAGATCTAGGATATTCGGATCTAGGGTATTGCATCTATTGCTATCTTGCATTGGAACTATTAGGACTGAAAGGCCAAAATGCTTCAAAGAAAGTGTCGCTTTGTCAACCACCAGATTTCGCAAATTCAGAGTGACCCCTACGTAGTTGCCAACGAGGAGGAAGAAGTGACCGTTGGCTCGCTCAAAATCAAGCTTCCTAAATCTTATGAACAATGGATTGAAGCGAACAACTACTTTCGATCAATTGTTACAAATATCAAACTGCAGTCAGGCTTACTTGATCGCCCTATCAGATTTAAAACGTTTCTCGTTTCTATTTATGATTTCTTCAAAACCAGTTATGGAACAATTAAATCCACTAATCAGACTAATGACAATTTACCTCCCAGGCTTCCTCCCACCTTGCATTTTGACAGGGGAACAGTTTCGTCCCGACTTGCCGCTCTCCGTTAGAGCGACTACGATCTATATAGTTGAGCTTACCGTTGGATTTGAAACCAATACAAACATCAACGCAGATAGAAAGGGCGATAAATACCTGCAGCTCACTCCTGACCTCTCTTCAAAATATCGTAGCACCAAAGTTATTAACCTCTCCATCAGCTCTATATGAATTTTTGGGAAATCCTGCAAAACTTTCATTGAAATAAGCAATGATCTTGGAATTGAAAAACTGCACTTGACTACTATATTAAGAAAAATTACAGCCATCATCATTCAATTCATCTACTATATTTTCTACATGAGAAGGAAACCCTAGACTAACCCTGATCTTCTAACGTACTAAAAATATAGATACTTACAGCCTTAAAATATAGGTTTTTATCGACGAATTTTGGTTTGTTTTGTTTTTGTTTTGGTTTTGTGACTTTGTTGACTATTATTAGAGAGATTTGTATTCGTATTAGTAATTTTAATGTACACATGAGAAGCTTCAAGAAATGGTAGATATTCATTACCTAGAATACTGCGTAGCTTAAAACTTACAAGTGAAATTGTTTCAAGTTTAACATGCTTCACATTCGCCGCAGGTACAGTGCCTGCCAAAAGTAGTTGGATCAACCACACAATTGTTTGAATTTCTGACTCCTGCCGCTTTTCCGTTACATCAATTAAAAAGGGGGAGGGGATGCTATAGCTCGCCTATACTTTAAATCAAAGCAAGTGTTCCAATATTTTTGGCAGGCATTGTAGCCTGTTGCTGTTAAAGTGTGCTGCAAATGGTATTTTATTTTTGCTTTGTATTTAGCTCCCATGACAGCAGAGAAAAGCGTGAAGAGGAACTCGCAAAGCAACTGGAAGAAGCGAGGTAGGCTATATTAAATCCAGGGATATTCTCATTTTTCTGTTATATGAAGACTTACTGCAGAAAAAAAATAGTTATCTTCTTAGCGTGCACTTCTCAGAGCCCTTTTACACTTCCTTAGTAATCTGGTATGCTTTTAAGTGCTGAAGTTGTGTACTGTTTTTTAACCATACGGCACAGAGTGGAATTAGTTCATTGTTAGGGAATTTTCCTCATTTAGCCTAATAGACAGTTTGATTAGGCTAATTTAGCTATGTCCTCGTGTAAGTTTTTTCGAAGATTATGAAACATACTAGACTAATACTACAATTCGTAAAATCAAAATATTGTGACTTGAATCCAAGTCTATTGCCCACGTCAAAAGAAAGATTTTCTGAGCTTGTGTTCTACCGATGTTTCACTAATGATTCACCACCCAGCAGGAGCTGGAGCTTTTATTAGATAGTATTACTGTATACATATGACCTATCCCATTTTCAGGAAAGATCTAGAGAAGCAGAAACAGGACGAAGAAAGACGAATCGAAGAAGCGAGGTCATCTTCTATACTATTGTTGCCAAGTTTCATTATGGTTTACGGAGCATATTGTTTCCGTAAAATAATGATTTACATGATGTGCACTACCAGCACAGCTATTAAGCACCAAGCACGCCCTTTGTTTTTGTATTTGGATGCTGCAAAATTAATTGTTTATGTTTATTTTATTTTATGAACCTGGACATCAAGACTGCTTACTGGTTGCTTGTCCGATCCCTTGATAACCCTGTTGATAAAGGCTGGTTCCCATAAGACAGTTTGCCACAGTCTGCGACGGTCTCCCGACTTTAATGGAATCCTGTGAATGTAGTGTCCTTGCGTCGACTGTGAATCACAAGGGTCGGTAGGGTTGATTTGAATTCAACTTTCTCGACTCTTGCAACGCTTCCGATCACAGAAAAGTCAATAGAAACAGAGATCGCCGATCCATAGTTGTTAAACTCGATCACATGGATGTAATGAACCAATCACCATGTAGTCGTTTTGCGTTGTCCCCGATCAGTGGGAACACTGTTTCTTTGATCGCTGTGTAGGTTGAAAAAGGGATCTGCGCCACGTTTCTGACTTTAGCAGTCTTATTGGAACCAGCCTTAAGAAAGAACTGGCATGAAAGATGCTAGAGTCGGAAGTTTGATCCATTTTCCTGTATTTAGGCCTGCATGGAAAAGGAGGCTAGCTGATTCGATGGAAAAAACACTGAAATTTCAGATACTACTTCAAGACAGAATTTTTCTTTGAGAATATTCTTTATGCATATTAAAATCTCCAAAGTCGACTGGAGTGCCACAGTAAATGTGCGGCAAATCGATTAGTTTGGATTGCGCTCACTTACTGTGGCACTCCAGTCAACTTAGGAGACTTAAATATGCTTAAAGAACATTTTTCAGGCAGAATTCTTCTTTCTAACCTATAGTTGATGGAAATCGAATATGCAATTCTTACGGACTTTTAAAATGTTTTTGTTCTCTTTATTAGAAATGAATTCACACGTCAGATTAGGGATGAGTCAAGGAGACTTGAAGAAACCAGGTTTGTGTATTAAATAGGTTGTGTTATTTTTTGTCAATATTTTTAGCTGAAGCTCTAGACAAAAGTTCATTATGTTTGGTGGCTTAAGTCAAATATTTCCAGTTGTTTCAGCTTGTTTTCTGTCTTACGGTGTACCGGTCTTGTGATCAATTTTATAAATAAAATTTAAAGAAGTTTATACAGAATTCGGCTTGCAGTGCAGTTTGTGATTTACATGAAGCGATTATTGTAAAAAGAGCGTTTCTTATATACGTTTTTATCGCAGTTTTGTGAATTTAACGTTTACCCAGCATTTTGGTGCCTTTGTCTGTGCTAATATATTTTTCAGAAATAGGTATCATTCTCCTTTGAAAAATGGCACTGAGGTAGGAGAAATTAGGCCCATCCGTATCTGTTCAACTTGCAGCTTTTGAGCACGGGTGCTTCTCATATCATAAAAGAAACTGATTTATGAGGAGCCATGTTAAGAAGGAAAAAAGGAGAAAGTTTGCAACTGATCATCTTCTTACACGAAATACTTAAAACTAACGAAGTATTAACAATGAATGACAGTAGCTTTTCTCTCATAGCGTCATTTGATAGGTCTTCTGATATAATAGCATGTGCCCTGTCAAGAATTGCACTGGTAATATTTTGTAAAGTGTTTAGGAAGAGAAAACATGATGTTGCGCCTCTCGCATCTTGTACTTTGTAGGGTTATGCCTCTTATGAATAGCGGCACAGCAGCATTCCATTGACTAGAGGGTGGTTGAGCAATAAATATTCTCATAGGATCGATATAACACTTTATATGAAAAGTGAACACTTTGCCGCCACCTCTTCCACACTCTTGCTTGTGTTATGCATTGTTTGGGAATCCTTTGTTTCACAGAACATTTGACGTTTGTCTAACATGTTATATGAGCAAGAGTTCCTTTTATTCCTTCTTCCTTGTTTAGACGAGAATTACAACGACAACAGCGAGCAAGGTTTAAAGATTCCCAAACTGCTGAAGAAATCAGGTATGATGAACTCCTTGTCATAAAGGCCTATCTCCACTTAGTTTTTAATTTCGGATTCGGATTGTTCCTAGCCCACCTACGAATCTTAGCAAATCGCAGGATTTTCGAAATGGACTAGGGACAGCAAGTTTCTGTTCGAAAGCTGAAATTTAAATGAATTGGAGATATGCCTTAAGTTCCTATAATTTCTTCTAGGATTGAAATGATTGAAATTTGCTATTTTTGCAAAAGATACCATCGAAGAGAGTTCTTCAGATCAAATCACAGAGATAGGCCTCGGATCGTAGACCACCGTATATCACTTTTGCATAGTAATTTATCATTGTGAGAAGATCGAGCTTTTTATATGCTCCTGAAAGTGGTCCATAATCTGAAGGGCAGTTTTTCTGCGATTTTGGCTGTTTGCCAGGTCTTACACCTAGAATCTCATGCATTATAGAGATGTCCATTGTAAACGGAGAGTGGAAATGACGAATGAGAGAATTTGCTTGTGAATAGTCTGTTGGTACTACAGAACTTTCCTATAACTCGAAGTATCGGGATCATTCTTAAGCATACTGAACAACTTTTCAGTATGCTTGAAGAATGTTCCCTCTTTTACGGGCTATAGCGAAATTTGGCTGTTTTTGTTTTGCTGTAGGATTCAATCTGAAAAGAAAGTTTGTTGCTTACCAGTGTTTGTTATATATGTTATATTCATTGTACAATTCTCAACACAGACATTACCAGCACTGGGAGAAGTTTTGCTGCCATATACAAGCTAATTCTCTATAATGTACCTTTTTAGTGCGAAATCGAACTTTTCTGTAATCTACGTTGAATTCCTTTATGTATTAGCTGCATCTTTAGACTTACACCAATGGCAATGATACTCACGTAGTTTCTACTGCCGGTTCTGCTGTCTATCGGTTTCTGTCGGCAAATGAGAGTAATGTAGCTGCTTTCTTTTATTCAGGCAAATGATTTTTGAGTTGGAAGAAAGGTATTCAGAATCGGAGAGAAAACGCACACACAGAGAAAACCAATTGATGGAAGAAATAGGCTCTAAAGAGCGATTGATAAGAGAGCAAGAAAAAAGCCTGAACGGTTTGCAGGATTTGTACCAGGAGTCTAAAGACAGCTCCGATTTGAAAATTAAGGGGATGGTAGAACACTTTTTGGACATGAGGACTTCCGAGACAGCTCGGCTGAAAGTAAAAATGAAAGAAATTATCCAAGTTGAAACGAAGGGTATATCGAATAGCGAGGTGGTAGGGAAGAAATTGGAAATGAAGAGGATATGGAATCAAGAAACGGAGCAAGTTACACATCAGGAGAAGGTTGTTAGTAGTCTCCAAAACGAACTACACGAGATAGTTGATAAATTCGAAGATCAGAGCAGCATTAGCGACGAAGATAAGATTAAATTCGAACAGCAAAAACAGTCAACTGAAGAAAAGATGGAGATGGCATTAGCAGACTTGCAAAATGTAAAAGACAACAGAGAAAAATTATTAAGTGTGTATAAGAACGATTACTGTAATAAGTTTGATTTATTATGTTGGGAAAGAGAAATGGAAGAGGAAAAAGTTGAATCGAAGAAAGCTCATCTGAGAGAACAGATCGCCATACAGATAGATTCATTAGAAGCTGCTGTTGGTACACTCACGAAGAGAAAGAGTACGTATGATGCCCTGGTCAATGCGGAAGAGCAATCGCTACAGACTTACAAATCGGAGATGGGCAAGAGGATTGTGCATATGAAGGATGGCTGTGAGAAGATGCAAAGTCAGCTGGACACGGAAATACGCAAATTCCAAGAAAGGGATAGGAGTTTGACACATGAGATAGAGGATGTTCGTGTGCGACTTGATAATTCGAGGCTGGATTTAGGCAGGGCAATGATGGATAGAAAGCATGGTGAAGGAAATAGAAAAATTGTTGATGATATGATCGAAACAAAGGAGAAGGAAGTGGGGGAACTTGAAGTAGTGTTGAAAAATATGGACGACAAGCGAACTAGAGAGAGGCTTGAAAATGAAGAAAATGTACAAGAAATGTTGCATCAATTAAATATGATGAATGTGGGATATGAAGAAGAAGTTAGGTACTCAAATAAGACATACAATGAACTTGAACAGTCGTCACGTGAAAAGATTCTGTTGCAACAAGAGAGTGTTGACGATGCTGAGAAACAGCTTCTGCAATGCAGGAACAACTTAGATAGAAATGAAGAGCGCCTGCAAGAGCTGCAGAAACTGGAAGAGGGAATGATCGCAAAAGCTGATAACGAGCTGCTATTTATTGCCTACTTACTCGAAAAAGATTTAGAGGAAAAGGGGAAGGCTCAAGAGTATGAATTGTTTCATACTTGTAAGAGTAACGTCGAGAATATTGCTAGCCAATACAAAGAGGAGGTGTCAAAGCTGCAAAAGGAAGTCGACGAGCAACTAAATCCGTTAGTCTTGCAAAGAGAAGAGGCACAGGTCGTTTTAGAAGATTTAGTTAGATCTCGGGGTATAAGCGAAGTGGCACTCAACGAACTGAAAGAACAGTTTTTTAAGGAACGAAATGAAGAGCTTTCAAGCATAGAAGGACTTAAAGAGAAGCTTGCTGATCTTGAAGAAGAGACTAGCTTGTCTATGAGTCTAGGCCGCGACGAAGTAGCATACGGTGGACACTCTGACTTGCTGAATGTGAATAGAATACTGGAGAAAGAACGCCAAAGGTTTGTTGGAGCCTATAATTTGCTTTGTTATAGGGTTAATTTAGGGGTTTTCATTTTATTTGAGGCTGGGTGAAGCTACAGCTAGAAAACTCACTACACTTGTTAAATATCTTGCTGTAACATCTAAATTTTCTTTTTAATAGTTGAGAGTTGAGTAGTCATACGTCATGTTTGAGAGACTTTCCTGAGTATTTCCCTACTACAGTGCTTGCCAAGAGCCCTTGGGACACTTGCAAGGAGATGACATAAAGCCATACTCCTCAAAACTTGTTCATTCTTTCTCCTTACTTATTGTTTCGTCAATGAGACACTTGAAATTAGTGTGAAAGTGATGGTTTTCCATTACTGCATGAAGTTCTCTCTAAAAGCAGCATTGTTTGGGGGGAGGGGATCAAAATAAAGTACAGAATAAAAAGTACTGAAAGTGGTCCAGGACTTTTGGCGACTATTTTTAGTTCCTTCCGGCCTTGGCCCTTGACGTTATTGAAATTTGCAATTAGCCCCTATGTAATTTGCCTTGTAAACGTTGATTGAAATCCCCTTTACAGTTACAAGACAATTGTTACAAGATGTAGAAGCCAAGCGCTCCTTAGTAGTTGGCAGACATGCGTCAGGTTCGATTGCAAAGACCCCCTGACGGAAGGAGAATCGTTTGACGGTGCTTTGCTATAAATTCAGACTTGTTTTGCAATTCATTGTGTTGTCCCCTGTCAGAGTTCTTATCAGCAATTCTACTGTCTTCGCACATTGGTTTTCTTTACTTCGTCATTCTCCATATTGAGGGGCGTTGCATGTAGGAGGACATGAGAGGGTGTGACACCACCTCCCCCAATCTGAAGTTGGTAGCATTTCAGGGAAATGCTGTTTACAAAGAGAACCAATTCAGGTAGTAGGTCTGTGTCCAGTCTTAAATCTTGCTTTCTTGTTCACCTATTTCTGAATATGATCTCATCATTCTGACATATGGTCCTGCTCTCTTTCATTCTTGTTCTCTTTCATTTCTGTAACCTTTTTTGTCTTTGGCTTAGTCATTGCATTCCTTATGGCTTTGCTGCTGTCTGTCGTCTTTTCACATTTGTATTGACATTAGGAAACCGTAGATCTACTTCACTCGCGCATATCAGAGATTTCGTCTGTCGCTTTCTATCTAGAAGGGGTATATCTCTTTATCAGAAAGGGTGTTTCATTCAGAGCCAAGGGACGTGGTTCTAAAAGTTTTCCAGGGGCTTCACCCCCAGGTCCCATTCTCCCTTACCTACCGCTTCATTGCGCTTCACCCATTCATGCTCTCCTTCATTTTCATTTCATTTCATTTTCATTTTCATTAAATTTAAGGATGGTGGCCCTTCAGCTAACGCTGGTTTTCAAGGGGTCCTCCATTTAACTTACAATATAACGTTTAAAAATATACATAAAATAGTTTACGAATGAATGATTAAAAATCCTCAAAATACCTTTAAAATACAAAGTGCAAAATACAAAAACATCCACAAGGAGATTTATAAATTAATAATTAAAAATTCCTTAAAAAACCTAATATTCCTTTAAAAGTCTTTCTTTAAAAATCTTCAGGGAAGATGCCTGCTTAATTTCAGGTTGAAGGGCATTCCATGATTTTAGACCGCTAAAAGAAAAGCATTTTTGTCCATTTTTTGTTTTTTTTCTTAGGCAGTTGTAAGTCCGTAGTTGTATTTCGGAGAACTCGTAAATGACTTTCTGAGTTTCTTATGAATAAATCTGATATATACTTAGGTGTTAGGCTTTTAAGTGCCTTGAAAACCATAGTGTTAATCTCGGTATCAATCAAATCTTGAATTGTTTTCAATCCGAGAGTATTTAGGAGTGGCCTGGCATCAACATCAAAGTGGGTGTTTGTCAGTACCCTTGCTGCTCGATTTTGAAGTTTTTGCAAGTGGTTCTTCTCAGTTGTGCCACATTTACCCCAAACTGAGCAACAGTATCTAAATTGTGGCTCTGCGATACCGGTATATAGTGTTTTTAGAGTGTCTTGAGTTAGAAAGTTTTTAGCATATTTCAAAAAGCCAATTGTGTGGGCTGTGTCGAATGTGCTGTACTGATTTCTAAAGGATAGGTAGAGAATGCGAACGTCTTTTGTGTTTTCTGCTCATTTGGTTTTTTTCTCAGGATCAATAAGGCTGAGGACCTCGATTAGATCAAGACTGTACACTTTTAGGCATTTAGAAGAGGAAAAAGACTACAGGAAGCAGTGTGTTTAGCCTTTTTTTTAAGAAAAATATGTCGAACTCTTGCTAAGTTTCCGCTGAAGTTTTCGAATTGGTTGTTTACAGGCTTAGGACACAAGACGAAACTGAATTCTCTTGTACTTTGAGGAACCGTTCATTGATTATTTGATGAGTTACACAGTTGAGCTATGGTTATTGTCAGGGTAGCACGTGCTGAATAACAGTAGAAAGTGCAATAATATGAAATCTCTTCGGTCAACCTAATCGCAATATTCGTTAAATTAGTCGGCGGAGGTCGATGTCTGAGTCGGCGGAGGTCGATTTCAAAGAAATTCTAATTTTCGTCTTTGTAGGGAGAATTTTGCTTTGATTTGCAGTAGACGAATTCACCGACTCCTCATCTTATCAGGGAAAGGAAATGAACTCACTTTCCTAAATTGAGTTGCCGTTTGACAAGGCAGGGTTTTTTATGTAGTTCATTGTAATCTCAGGAGCTTTTGACTTATTTGACATCCGGTTTTGAAAACTCAATAGTTGTTCAGTAATGTGTTTGTAGGCTTTCTGTGTTCTGATAACGCGTTCATTTGAGTGTCCGACGAATTGGGGGTGATCCTACGTACTTGAATTGGAAATTTTAGGAGGCACGACACTGAGAAGTCAAGTTAATGGTAGCTTTATTGCAAGACGAAACACTTGGAATAAAAGACAACCGAATTTGAAACTGAAACTTTGACACTGATCTAGAGATTTCCATGTATAAATATAATATATATATATATTTCTATTATTATTCTTATAACGCTCCATTCAATTGTCGAGCACTTTAGTGTTGTAAAAGATGCAGTTGAGGTATCGCCTCTCGTTCTTATATATATATATATATATATTTAAATATATATATATATATTTATATATATATATATATATTTAAATATATATATATATATATATATATATATATATATATATATATATATATATATATATATATATATATATATATATATATATATATATATATATATATATATATATATATATATATATATATATATATATATATATATATATATATATATATAAGAACGAGAGGCGATACCTCAACTGCATCTTTTACAACACTAAAGTGCTCGACAATTGAATGGAGCGTTATAAGAATAATAATAGAAATATATACAGTATGGTATAACTTTTATTATTATTCTTATATATATATATATATATATATATATATATATATATATATATATATATATATATATATATATATATATATATATATATATATATATATATATATATATATATATATATATATATATATATATATATATATATATATATATATATATATATATATATATATATATATATATATATATATATAATTAAATCTACCATCACAAGCACCTTACGCAAAACGAAGACCCCTAAGGAAGAACAAGAAAATAAAAAAGATCTGATTTATATCAAAATGCCATTTATCAATGAAGGTCTCAAACGGCAAACTCAAGCAGTCATCAAACGGACAGGGATCAGCAACATTCGGGTTTACTATGTGAACAGCCGATCATCTGCGAGCGTTTTCAAGGTGCTAAGAGACTAACAGCTCTGTCCAGGTAACTGTGAAACATGCTCTGCAGCAAAAGTAGCCAACAGATGTTTAGCTAGAAACTATGTATATAAAGTCGATTGTCGGTATTGTCACCTCATATACATTGGAGAATCAAGTAGAACCATTTGATCTAGACTTAAAGAGTATATACGAATGCAGAAACAAACCGTTTATGTGCACTTAGCTACCCATGGCAAAATTCTTTCTTTAAGTGATATCTCCTGGGAAATATTGCGTAATAATATCCAAGCCTTAGACACACATAAAATCGTGGAAGCTTTGGAGATAAGAAAGCACGAAAATAACACCATGAACGGTTGTGAGGCATATTATCTATAGACTGACGTCAATCTCACTGTTTACAATTGTATCATTATCATTGATGAAGCCCTTAAAGGCGAAACGTCTGATGTAAAGAATCAGTAAGTTTGCCTTAAAAGTATTCTCACTGCTTTATATTCGCATTTTTATCTGAGGCATGGCCACATCTAATTGTTCAATATATCAATATATTATATATTATATATATATTTATAAATATATATATATATATATATATATATATATATATATATATATTTTATATATATATATATATATATATATATATATATATATATATATATATATATATATATATATATATATATATATATATATATATATATATATATATATATATATATATATATATATATATATATATAGTTATATATATATTTTTATATACACACACACACACACATATATATATATATATATATATATATATATATATATATATATATATATATATATATATATATATATATATATATATATATATATATATATATATATATATATAGTTATATATATATTTTTATATACACACATATATATATATATATATATATATATATATATATATTTATATATATATGTGTGTGTGTGTGTATGTAACTTATATAAATTATATGTATTTGTATATTTATATATTATGTGTATATTTAGTAGGGTCAATTGAAAAACACTTAGACTTTCTTTCCTGAAGTGTACTATGTGTTCAAGAATATAAAAATGGAACCTCTTATGCCATCATTAAGAATATGCTAGTAGCTAAAGTACAAGGATCTCGCAATGTACCTTGTAGTTATTCAGTGTAGTCGAGTAGATTATGGCCGGCGTAGTTCGCAGGTGTCAAACGAACCTTAATTGTTGGGAATTTGATATACTTGCTTTAGTTTGGGTGGCTGTAAATCAATACTTGCCTATTATTTACATAAATTTTTAGGACTAGTTGTATGATTGAAATTTTCTTTAATTATATTCAGTCAGTATACGTGGGGTACTTAGAGTTCGTATAACAACGCTGTTTGGATTGTGAAGGTGGACATCCGTATAGATCTGGGTACATTGCACCTTAGTCTTTGTTTCTTATATGATTAATTTTGTTGTAATCGCGCTTTTTTCGCCAGGTTGAACGAGGAGATGGAGACAAAGTTGAAAGATGTTGAAGCGAAGTGGGCTGCTGAGTTTGATCTTCTCAAGAATGTTGAAACTGAAACGGTCTCAATGCTTGAACAACAGAAGGAAACACTGATTAAAGAGCTCGAATTTGTAAGTTTGCTATCAGTTTTCAAATTATGCAGCTAGTTCTATGATGAATTTCAAATAGTATTTTTGTAGCACTTTATTGCAATGTTTCAGTGTTTGCTTCACTTATTTTTTATGACGCACATCATTCTGTCATTATGAAATCGGGTTATATCCGATGAGATATACACCAGAGTTAGCAATCCATGTATCATCAAGCGTAAGATCGAAAGCATGTACAGACAGGACCTATCGGAAAGCAGAACCTAACTGGAAGCAGTTCAATCATGTTAGTGCAGGCGCGCAGTTAGGACCTTCTGAGGGCAGAAGTCTATACAAAAGAGAAGGGAACACTATGCAATGTCTAAAGATAATGTACCTTGAAATGATAATTGTCAGTTTTAGAAGCAGAGAAATTTTGCGGGAAGTGCCAGGATTTCGTTACTTTCGTGTATTGAAAAAATTATAAGCTGGACTATTTTACAAAAATGCAATGAACAGTTTCAAAATTCGCCAAAAAGGGGCAATTTTGCGTTTTTGAGAAAAAGGGGAGGGTCTAGACCCATAGGGCCCACTAAGTAAACAATGGTGAATAGGTGCTAATTGGCCAATCTTAGTGCCAAATAGACGCATTATTCATCATATCATGTGCACCCGCATCTGGCTATATATTTCGGTTCACCTTTCGGTCGCTATCCGACGTTTCATACTCTGACGAGTGTCAGACGGAAAAAAGCTTTCAGTATGCTAAAACAATGTTCCCGCTTTTTCGTGCTATAAGTGAAGTTCTGCAGTACCAACAGACTTTTCACATATAGCAGTTAATACTACCCACGAAACAATAAACACGATATTTATGAGAAAAAAGGATACCAAAGGTGTGTCTCAAGATAGATGCCAGAGGGTTCCATGGAAGCAAGTTTGTAAATATGAATTGATTTGATTTGATTTGATTTGATTTGATTTGATTTGTGCTGCTTACTAAGCAATTTTATTTGCTTCTTTCCTCTTCAATCTGAGTATGCGATAAATCTCGTTATGATGCTGTTGAACTAAACACGTCTTCTTTGCCCTCGATTGTATATCTTTGTGCTTTGCAATACTTTGTGTTCGTAATTTCATGAAACCTTCATGCAGTGGCGGTATTAGTTTCTTGAAGTATAGACCAAAGGCGGGATTATTAGAGAGGTGGAAGTGATAGTATAGAAGGTAAGAATATCTGACAGGATACTGTTAAGGGTTTATACTATTATATTGTTTCGTTTCTTACAGGGTTGTGTATTGTATGCATTGTGGCTTGCTTTTGTCTGCTACAGTAAAATTTATCTAAAGATGACACCTTTCATTCTAAATTATAGTGTTCCACCTTATGGAAGTTTCCGCTTTAAAGAGAGAGGGACGTTTGAATTAGAATGGTCCATTCCCTGACCTACTGCCTGTCTTATTTAAGTGTCCACCTCTTGGCGTGTCCATCTTATAGATATTCCACTGTAGGTATATCAAATTGTATCTTAGTTTGTTACTTTTTTAGGGGAAAGAGATCAGGAAGTGAGTGACCTGACCCGGACTCGAGCTCGTGACCCTCGGCTTTGTACAAATGAGCACTCTCTCTCTCTCTCGTTGAGCTATAGGGTTCCACTTTCTTATCCAATTTGCACAAGAGGCGATCGCAGTTGGACAGTAATGCGAATTAGACCCGGTGCACACGAGAGCGGATCCGTTTGGGTCCGTTCCCAAACTGGTACGGAAAGGTCTTGCGTGCACACGAGAGCACCTCTATCCGACCCAGTTTGGCTCCAAAATCCTCACTAGGCTGGACCAGATAGCAAAACCGTGCTAGTTTGGATCCGATCCATATCGCTCTCATGTGAACACGTGCATCCGATCCAAGTAGTACGGATATGAAGCGAGGCTTGTTCTTTTATACGAGGACACATTATTTGCTCATAGCCTCGATGTGAACATTATGCGCGAACATATCCATACAGACGAGTTCATATTTCGTATCTGTTCCCTTTGGGATTGGATCTGTGTTCACACTGGAGCTATATGGATCGAATCCAAATAACAACGGACCCAAATGATTCCGCTCTCGTGGACACGAAATCTTAGTTCCGCTCGAGTCATTCATTTTCTAGTATGTACACTTAACACATTTTCGCAATTCCTGTTACCTTGTGTTTTCCAATATACCTTATTTGTTTTGCCAGGAAAGAAGCCAATACGAAGAAGAGAAACTAGAGAGAGAGAGTGCTGAGCTAGAGAGAATAAGAGAACTTGAGATGGTGATTGTCGAAAAAGATAGACTGGTTGATGAAGTTAAAAAAAATGCTCAACGGGAAATAGCAGACCTGAACGAAGTATTGGAAGAAAATAAAAGGTTTCTATGCTTTTTTATCTTTAGTTTGTACGTACTTTATGGAGCTTATAGACAGAGAAATAGGGGTCTTTGGGGCGTTTGGAGCTTTTTCCCCCAATTGTTTGCTAATGTTGAAAAGCACCCTGCAAACGTTGTAATATGCTCTTTACTTGAAGATAGGGTAATAAAGGTTAAAGAGTGGCCCTCGTCATTTGTTTGGAAGCAAGTCAAATTTTCTATGCGCTGTATATTCTTATCGTAACCTTCCCAACGTCATCAGTCTGCAATGGATAGATTGGCATAACCCTAAATTTAGTTAAATTTAGGCCTGACTCTTAAATTGTACGTTTTGGCTTAAAATGCCCTTCAAATCCTGTGCATTTCTACCTTCCAAATGCATCCTGCGTCTCAGTTAAGTGAGCGGAGAATCAGCATGCACTGTATTTTCGTGACCTTGTTGTGCTATCCAGTCCTGTTTTATTTCGCGTATATATCGATGCTGCTCCGTTCATTACTATTAGATAAGAAAGAATTGTCAGGTTAGGTTTATTACCAGTATTCAAATTTCTCTTGAAGAACTTATAACTTTTAGTTTTTTGGAAGGCTATACAATCCTCTTCCAGTAGATAGGTTCATTCCTATATGGTTTTTGACAGGTTTTCTCACAGTTGAGTTTGATGGTAAGATTCAAGCTTGCGATAGTTTGATTGTATGTTATTGTAGACAACGCCTTGTTTTTATCTGTAGCATGCCCCATACTGTTAATACACTGTGATAGGACCAATAAAGGGAGGGTCTTTGGGATATATGTACATGAGACCAATTGGAATGAGGGGCATTTAAGATCATAGGTGAGCGTAACGATCCAGATCTTTGGGGCATCTCAGTTTAATTGGAGGGAAATGGTTTTTGTAATTCTTTTTCATGATACAGATATTATCACCAGTTCTCTGAAAGAAAGGAATTTCTGACACCTTGCAAATGTACTCATTCTATAGTACCTGGGTCGGTTTGTTTTCATTTATTTCATTTATTCAAGCTGTTTCAAATAAAAGAGTTATTGACTCTACAGTAAGAACAGTTCTAGATTTCGATTCGCGCTAGGCGATGGTTGTGAGCATGTATATATATATACATGTATATATATATATATATATATATATATATATATATATATATATATATATATATATATATATATATTAAGACTTAAGTGGCCTACTACAATTGAAAAATTTGTTTTGGCCCCAGTGGGGATTCGAACTCACGATGTTTAGATCAGAAGGCTCCTGTGCTAATCAATTACACCATCCAGGCACGAAAGAATAGCGTTGGAATCTTAAGGTCATTCCAATTGTGGTAGCTCACTTATGTCTTAATATTTACCTATGTCAGCCTTAGCCGAATGAAGATAATGTAGTACTCTTGGCTCTGAAGAAGGCATTGTATGCCGAAACATAGAGAAGGCCCTAGATGCGTTGAGGGACTCACGGTGGAATGACCTTAAGATTCCACCGCTATTCTTTTGTGCCTGGATGCTGCAATTGATTAGCACATAAGTCTTCTGATCTAAACATCGTGAGTTCGAATCCGCACTGGGGCCAAAATAAATTTTCCAGTTCTGGTAGCCCACTTATGTCGTAGTATTTACCTATGTCATCCTTAGCGGAATGAAGATATATATATATATAATATATATATATAATATATATATATATATATCTATATATATATATCTATATATATATATATATATATATATATATATATATATATATATATATATATATATATATATATATATATATATATATATATATATATATATAGAATAAACCACAGATATACTTTTCTGTAAGTAGATGTTTCGATTAAAATCTTCATCAGTGCAGTCAGTACTGATGAAGATTTAAATCGAAACGTCTACTCACAGAAAAGTATATTTGTGGTGTATTCTTTTTATGCAATTTATATACGTTGTGCATGCGACTTAGGATCAGTTTATATGTGTTTTTTAAGTTCTCTATGTTTTACTTATATGCTCAGTTTGTGTGGCCTTGATTTAATATATATATATATATATATATATATATATATATATATATATATATATATATATATATATATATATATATATATATATATATATATATATATATATATATTTATATATATGTATATATATATATATTTATATATATATATATATATATATATATATATTAATATATATATATATATATATATATATATATATATATATATATATATATATATATATATATATATATATATATATATATATATATATATATATATATATATATATATATATCGTCGTCGTCGTACAGTGCCTTGTCAGAGTCTGACATTGGATGTCACAGCATGATATAAAGTTCTGTTCTCTGCTAAATGAATGATGTCCACTCCTCTCCTGTCTAGGCATTTTCCTAACCACCCAAGAAATGTCTGTCTTTGCCTTCCTCTATCTCTCTTTCCTTCTACTTTCCCTGTTACCACTTGACATTCGATGCCTCCTTTCCTTACTATGTGTCCCAAGAAGCTATATTGTCTCTTCACCATTTGCTTCATCAATTGTCGTTCAGTCAGGGCTCTTCTCAATACATCTTCATTCGTTACCTTCTTTATTCAAGGGATCTTCATCATCCTCCGCAAAAAACCACATTTCTGCCGCCTCGAGCTGCTTTTGCATTGCTTCGCTTATTGTCCATGTTTCACATGCATACAATATAGTACTCCATATGTAACATTTGATAAGCCTTAGTTTGGTTTGACTGTTAATGTTTCTTGCAGTGAGCACGTTGGACATACATTTAAATGCTGTTTTTGCGATTCCACTTCTTCGTTTTATTTCTTGATCTGATTTCGCATCTGATGTCATTAAGCTCCCTAGATATTCGAATTTATCTACCTGTTTGATTTCTATTCTATCAATTTCTAATTTGCACTTTGGGCTACATTCTTCTTTGAAACGGTTTTACGGAAGGTCTTTCGTTTGTTAATTTCTAGACCAAATTTTCTACTTTCATCCGCTATTAAAGTAATAAGGTTTTGTAGCTGTTCTTCTGGATCTGCAACAATGGCAGTATCATCTGCGTATCGGATGTTATTTACATTGATCCCTCCTATTCTTACTCCATCCATGTGGTTGATTTTCCTCATTATCATCTCTGTGTATAGTGAGAATAGTTCTGGTGATAAAACACACCCTTGTCTTACACCCCTTGCTATGTTTACCCAGCCACTCATATCTTGCCCTATGCGTACAGCTGCTTGTTGTTGCCAGTAGAGATTCTTTATTAGTTCTACATCTTTGCCATTAACATCCAGTTCTTGAAGTATTTCAAATAACGTTACATGTTGAACTTTATCAAAAGCTTTTGCATAGTCGATAAAACATATATATACATCTTTCTGCATCTCAACACATCTCTCTGTTATCATTCGAAGCGTGAATATTGCATTTCTTGTTCCCTTCTCTGGTATGAATCCGAATTGCTCCTCTGATATCTCACCCTTTGTCCTGCCTCTCATTCGCTGTAATAGAATCTTCAGTGTCACCTTTGTCATGTGGCTCATTAAGCTTATTGTGCGATGGAGCTCACATTTTGTTGCACCAGCTTTCTTTGGCAAGGTAGTAAAGACAGATCCGGACATATATGTTGGAAAATGTCCTTCATCGTAAATTTTGTTGGCTATCTTAGTAATCCATTCTGCACCTAAGTCATCAAGGGCTTGAATTAATTCATTATAAACCTCATCCAGACCTGCTGCTTTCCCTTTTGGCATACTTTTGATAGCTTTAACTATTTCCTCTTTTAGTATAGGCAAGTTTTCCTTTTCCCTCCTCGTAACTAGATACTCTGGTGGTCTGTTATCTTCAAATAGCTCACAAATATATTCTTTCCAAATATATATATGTATATATATATATATATATATATATATATATATATATATATATATATATATATATATATATATATATATATATATATATATATATATATATATATATATATATATATATATATATATATATATATATATATATATATATATATATATATATATATATATATATATATATATATATATATATATATATATATATATATATATATATATATATATATATATATATATATATATATATATATATATATATATATATATATATATATATACACTCAAATAGCTCCAAACATAAAGAAATTTTTAAAGACATAAATAGACCCTCAAGAAAAATTCCAACTTTTAAAACGTTTCGGCACAAGCCTTCATCAGTTATCAATGATAACTGATGAAGGCTTATGCCGAAACGGTTTAAAAGTTGGAATTTTTTCTTGAGGGTCTATATATATATATATATATATATATATATATATATATATATATATATATATATATATATATATATATATATATATATATATATATATATATATATATATATATTTATATATATATATATATATATATTTATATATATATATATATATATATATATATATATATATATAAATTTATATATTTATATATATATATATATATATATATATATATATATATATATATATATATATATATATATATATATATTTATATATATATATATATATTTATATATTGCCCCAGTGTAGATTCGAACTAACAACGTCTAGATCATAAGACTCCTGTGCTAATCAATTGCACCATCCTGGCAGAAAAGAATAGCGGTGGAATCTTAAGGTCTTTCCTTTGTGACTCTGTCAAGGCATGCAGGGCCTTCTCTATGTTTCGGTATATGATGCCTTCTTCAGAGCCAAGCATACTTATATATGCACAGTTGGGGATTTTATAAGGTGGAATGTTCATATTTCTATTTTGCTGTTTTGTAAGTAAAGGTAGAGGAACATGAATGAATTCGCTGAGAGGAGACCGGACTTCTTTAATGGCCATAGTTGGATTTAGCTGGATTGTTGATAGTGCAAAATATTATATTTGAGGTAGAGATGGCAAATAGGGGATGTTTGAATTCTAGAGTCAACTGGCCTTGAAGGTCATCTGCAGATAGCCTTGCTCAAGCCACGAGAAGTGGATTTACTCAATAGATTTAATCAATTATATCGCTGTTCTGAGGAACTCGCTTGGTCAAGTATGTTATAGCATGGCGTTGATAATTACAAAGATTTTGCGTTGACCTACACGAGAATAAGAAAACTATGGATATTTTAATCACACTATTTACTATTTGTTAGCATTCACAGGCAAAGATTGTTAGGAATTTGACAGAATTTTATTAAATGCCCTCGCTCTAACTCCGCTGAGCCTGTCAGTTGCACTGCAATACGTAACTGAAAACGCTTTGTGGTCGGAGACGCTTTTGTATGGGTGCAAGTCTATAGTCTAAAGTGTGTACTAATTTATAAAGCAGAGGTGATCTGCAAGTAAACTCTATTTTAGCATGCATTTGTTGTTGGATATAGGACAAAAGACAATTTTGTTGCGGCAGCATGCAAATCTCGTTTTTCAAAAACTATTCAAGTAGTCGCTTTGTAGAAGCTTCTGCTTAGCGCTATAGAAGCAACTGGTCATCCTTTTAGGGGTCAAAAATTTGCTTAATTACTATGTTACGATAAATTTATGTTTTATCTGCTTCAAGTAGGTTTTCTGCTTGCAAGATAAATTTGTGGTGGTGTTGGTGGTGGTGGTGATAATTTTAATTCCTTCATTAAGCATTGGCTGGTATATGGATTTCCAAAACATAGAACCATGTTCTTCTTTGTCTTTTATGGACTAGCAAAATTTCAATTTTAACTGCGTTTTAGCAACATTTCAAATAATAAGCCGTATTCAAAGTGATGAAGGTCCTTTCTACATGGAAATTGTTAAGTCCTTTAAGAGTTCATTCAATGCCAAGTCACATAGCTAAATATTTCATAATTTTGCAGGAAGATTTACATACTTCAAGAGCGACTAGATCGGTACTCATCGATGAATGTAAGTAAGCACTTCTGATAACGTACCTTTACAATTTTTGCGTACTGCTCGAAATGTCATCAGCTGTTGGCATTTGGTATTTGGTAATTTCTTTTGTTGGCACAGTTTGGCACAGATCCTTTGGATTTCTTATAGATACGATATCATAGTATATTGTGCTATATTATATTATATTATATTATATTATATTATATTATATTATATTATATTATATTATATTATATTATATTATGTTATATTATATTATATTATATTATATTATATTACATTATATTATATTATTTTATATTTTATTTTATTCTATTTTGCAATGTTGTGTTATTATATTATATTATATTATATTAATTAATTATATATTAATTATATTATATCATAGTATAGTATAGTATAGTATAGTATAGTATAGTATAGTATAGTATAGTATAGTATAGTATAGTATAGTATAGTATAGTATAGTATAGTATAGTATAGTATAGTATAGTATAGTATAGTATAGTATAGCATATTGATTTCTCCCACTAAAATATCAACCAGTTGGAGCAATTTTAGCGTACAAGATTCCTGTGTTGTAATGGCTGTGATACATCTAATATAAGTACTGACAATGTTGGCTTCTTTGATAGTTCACATAAACCTACAACGATATGTCGTATCAGTCTGTGACTTCGGGAGTATTGCTCTTTTTCTCGTCCTTTTTGTTATACGGTTCAAGAGCCATATTGTAGAAGCCATAGTAAAATCAAGGTCTTACAGGGCAATTTCATATATGTTGTGTCATAAGCCATACCTAACGTACAGTTCTGTTTAGCATAGTGCAGCTTAAATGTTGAATAGCGTGGCGAACCATACATGACGTAGCCATAAGGTAGCATGCATAATAGATTATAGCATAGAATGGCAGAACATAACGTAACCTAGCTTAGTATGGGACAGCCACACGTATTGCAGCGCAGCAATACGTAGCTCAATATAGTAGTACACATTGCAACGTAAAGGTGCGTAGCACAGTATAGCAGACGACAGTGCAACATAGCGATACATGGCACAAGACAGTAGAAGACAATACAGCATGGTAATACATGGCACAAGAAAGGTGAAGACTATGCAATATTGCAATACGTATCTCAAGATAGTAGAAGACAATTCAACATAGCAATACATAGTACAAGACAGCAGAAGGCAATGCAGCATAACAATACATATCACAAGACGGTAGAAGACAATGCAATATAGTAATACATAGTACAAGACGACAGAAGGCAATGCAGCATAGCAATACTTATCAAAAGACAGTAGAAGACAATGCAACATAGCATTACTTATCACAAGACAGTAGAAGACAATACAACATAGCAATGCATATCACAAGATGGCAGAAGGCAATGCAGCATAGCAATACATATCACAAGACGGTAGAAGACAATGCAATATAGTAATACATATCACAAGACAGTAGAAGGCAATGCAACATAGCAATACATATCACAAGGCAGTAGAAGACAATGCAACATAGCAATACTTATCACAAGACAGTAGAAGACAATACAACATAACAATATTTAGTACAAGACAGGAAAGTATAGTGTTAATTACTAATGCGTCTTATAATCCAACGAAAAAGGCCTTAGCGTAACAATATGTATTGCAACATAGCAAAAGGTAATGCAACACAGTAGAGCTTGACTATGCATAGGAGAATGAATCGGTTTACACCACTGCATCACAGGCTGGCAATACAGAACGTGGTATACAGGAGAATAGCCGAGCATAGCAGAACACAATTGTATGGCATTATATCATGCTGAATAACTTAGTTTGCCGTACCATAAAGAACTGCAAAACGCGAAGTATACGAAATATGATAACTAGAACAGAGAAGGCTCTTTGTAGCAAACATGAAGTACAGTTTGCTCCTTTATTGTATTAGTTATTATTTGCTAAACCGTATATCTTCATTACTTTCAGTATGACTTATGTTTTGGATCATTTTCCATACACTTTGTTAGATTTTACCATTTCCGAGTTCTTGCGGTTGCATTGGTCATAAGCGGCATTATATTCTGAGGAAATTATACTTTCCTGCGTCACAACAGCCTAGCAGCGTTCAGTACATTTATTTATTGCGATAATACCTTTGCTGTTACCTTGATGGTTATTATTATTCTCTGCAGAGTTTGGCTCTTGCTAATCACACTTATGATGACCAGTTGTCCGACAGTGAAGTCGCCGACTTACTATCAAGAGTTAGACATTCCGTTGTAAGTGCCTTTCGATGTTTTATAGTCTTATCAGCAGATTTACGGCCCTGTTGATCGATGGAGATTTTGAAAGGCAATTCTAACTACTAGATAAAGGGATAATCGGACGTATTGTATGCATCAGAGCATGACTTGAACTACTCTGTCTTTGAACCTGAAAAATATTTGTCCACATAAATGAGTTTTGGGAACTTCAGTTTTTCTTCAATCCATTGGATTCTAACATTTTATGCGATTTTTGGCACTGATAAAAGACCCTAGAGAAGCATGTCTCTACTCTTTATACTTGCCATCATAGCATATTTAAAATAATTTAGCAAAGATCGGAAAAAATATTTAGCAAATTCTATGTATGGCATGAAGTTTTACACCGGAAGAGGAAATATTTGTGTACCTGTTTACCTGTCATTATTATGTTGCTATATAAAACATAATCTCCATGATTGCTCCTATTATCTCCAGCCAAGTCTGGTTTTTACCAGGTCATGCATTTGTCTTCGGAGCAATGTGATTCAGCTAATTAGGGACCATTCAAAAGGTACGTACGCTCTGAGGGGAAGGGAGCACCCAACAAAGCGTGCGAGACGTACAAGGGGAGGGGAACTTCTTTAAAGAACGGAAGCACGCCCATGCAATTTTCAAACGCTTATTACTTGCGAAGTAGTATTCTAAGTAAATAAAGCTATCTTTAAAACAATATACACCCAAGATCGTGAAGATATCTTTGTTGCCGCGGCAAGAAAGGAACACCCAAGATCGTTCTGAGCACGAAAAACCTTAATTCACAAACTGTGGAATTGAGTTTTTTGACCAAAGGAGTACCTTAAAGGCCAGGGGATAGTCATAATACTTTGCACCCACCTGGTATCATCTTCGCAGTGTTGTATAGTAGATTGTTAGTTTGTAAATTGTTAGTGTAAATTCTTATGTCTATAGAAAAAAACCTTATTTCTGGATTTTTGATTTCTTGGCTATGGATCAAATTTTGCGAACTTTGAAAATAGTGAAGTAAACAATGGATTAAAATATTTAGGCGTGGGGCGAGTGATGGCATAACAGTACGTACTCTAGGGGGAAGGGGGTATCTCCTTAGGATCTTATTTCAATTTCATTCCTTCATTCTGCTCTTTGATTGATTGCAGAGCTACATGGAAGATGACGATGATGACGAAAGTCGTATCGGGTCACATCAAATATCACCGCCTCCAACTCCAATCAATCGTTTTTTGGAGTCAGTGAACATTTACAAGAGAAATCAGATCAGGGTCTCCATACCCCGATTTATCCTTCGTGGTCTTGGTCGTAATGCTTATCATGTGTTCGAAGTGAAGGTTCGTTTCAGTCAGGATTACTTTGTTTTTATTTTAAGCTAAGAAACGTTCTTACTGCACGGTACATCGACAGCCTTGCAGACAAAGAGCTTGTTTTCAGATGTGTTGGAGTTTATTTATGATTATCTCAAATCAATGTAAAATAATGTACCTCCTGGCTGTTTAAGCACAAATATATAAGATAGTTACAAAGTTCCGGGAAAATGGAAAGTATTTGAAACTCTAGCTGATATGGTCTATCAGTACTATTATTTATATTGAGTAATTTAGATTTTACAAATATTAAATCATTTTATTAATCGTTTCAAATATTGTCCGTAATGTACTTGTAGGTTATTGCAAATCACCAATTCTTCATTCATGCTAATATCTCTTAGCTGCTGTGTTTAGCACAATGCCCACGTAGAACAAATTTGCATTGACAAAAAGATTTGTTGCTATGGAATCTAGATTACCCTCCCTTCTGTGATTGTGGGGTTTCGATATTTGATGTTGAAAGTGTAGGAGTTTCATCATTGCTGACCAACTTGCAGAGAAGAAAATCGATGTGAGCTTTTGAAATACATTGGTTGGTCTAAAAGGTTATTTTTACTTCTTTGTAGCTTTGTGTCGGGGAGGAGATGTGGTCTGTTTTCCGACGGTATCGCAAATTTCGTCAGCTGCATCAGGAATTGAGGATTGAATATCCAGTTGTGAGTTGTTTTGTGTCATTCTTGCTATTTTAATCTCCCATTTCCTAATATTCATGGATAATTTCTAAGAGGCGTGTATTTATCATATAAATCTATGATTGCTGTGAACATATAGACACTCCTTTGTACAAGAGCTTGACAATTTTATTGAGGCTTGATGCTGATAGATTTTTCATAATTTTAGACTCAAGTGTTCTTGAAATTGCTCTTACCCTAATAGCACTGTTTGCTACACGTTGAGAAACTACATATAGTATACAGTTTCAAAGACGTTAGAATGGACCAATTTTGAAAGTAAAACAACAAATATTGATGTTTATTACTAACCTCATCAGAATTCACTTGCAAAATATGTGCGTGGTTGATTGTTGTTGAAAATTCTCATTTGCGGCTAAGCATGCTTTAGCAGTGTTCTTATTTTTGGCATATCAAGCCTGAGTTTTCTTACAGAATGTGTTGTTATAAGAAAGAAGGTAGATTTTCTGTATCATCCAGGCGTACCCCTGTATGTGCAGATGAATTTCAAAGTAATAGTCTCTTGCGGGGGGCTGTCATGTTCATCAGAGCGGGTTCTAGCCTTGTTAACAATAAGAACTTTGCACGTCGCACCCGTGGAGAGGATTCAGTGACTGTGTATGTTAGCAACTTTGAGCAGTACCTCAAAGAATCATCTCCAAATATGTACGCTGACGACACGGCTGTGACATGTGCCGCAGCAGATTTCTTGGAGCTTCATCAAGTTATATAGCCTGATCGATCCAATATTTCTGAATTGATGCACGTAAATGAGCTCAGTTTAAATGCCAATAAGAGTGAGTTTATGCTTACAGGCAGTACCAGGTAAATTGAGCAGTTGGGTGATAACATCAAATGTGAGATAAACTGCGTATGAAACAGTTTGAAATACCCTGGTGAAATACAGATAGGTGAATTTCTTAATTGGGGTGGGCAATACTCGTTTTTTTTAAAAGAAAAGTTTTTATAAGAAAACGATGCTCAAAAGACCACAATCTTAGGAACATGTTAAGAAAATCAAAAGGCTCAAGTACCAAAGTTAATCTTTTTTACGTACCTGAAATCGATATTAGCTCATTCTTTGCAGGTATCTTTAAAAAAATCGAAACTTCACTTTGATAATCTTGGATAGCAAGATCAAATATTTTATAGCAGATAATGGTAACTCTTCTAGCCTGTTTATTCCAGTAAAAATTAAGAAAATCTTAAGAAAATCTCAGCCTCAATTTCGGGGAAAGTTAAAAAACTTGAGGCTCAGTCAAGAGTGGTTTTCTTATTAAAAAAAGTCGTGTACAAAGTGGTTAGAAGGAAGCTGAAAATAGGGTGTGCAGTACTTAGTAAACTTAATGATATTGTACCACAATTTAAGCTGGGTCAAGTCTTTATAGCACTTTTTGAGAGTCACTTAAAGTACGCTATTGTGATTTGGGGAAATGTATCATATGCAAAGCTTTCACATTTGCAAACCCTTCAGAATCGCGCATATAAGCTCATTCAATCTGCAATATTTACGATTAGGTGGGTCTGCAATTGGTTTGACGTCCGTTCTCTGATAAGATAGGATATGTTAACAATGACCCTTAATACTTTAAACGGACTATGCTCTGAAAAATTGAAAAGTAAATTCACATGCAGATCTCATGTTTCAACTGGTCAAACTAGAAACTGTTACAAACTTCAGATCATAAGACTTCGCCTCGAGCTCAATAATAGAGCTTCTGCTTTAGTGCTGCGAAGAGCTGGAATGAACTGCCAAAATCTATCAGAGGAATTAGTCATATGCCTATTTCTAAAATGCACCTAAAGGCATATGTGTACAGATATAGCCCCAAAAATGAACCCTTGGAAGATCAGCGATAGTTTAGTTTTTATTCTCTTTGCTGTTGGTAGTTGTATTAGCTAGTTTTGCTGTACGGTGTATCGCCTGTCAGTATTAGAACACGATAAATGAAATGATAAATGACTAGTTAGTCGACATAATGGGTCGTCAGTATCGCTTATACGTATGTCGTATTTATCCATCGAATTGCTTTTACAAAACGTGGCCATCTTTGACTGAAAAATTGATTGATTGATTGATTGATTGATTGATTGATTGATTGATTTATTGACTGATTGATTGATGTCAATTATTGAAGGATGATCTACTTGTGATATAAATAACTATATGATAAAGTACATTTTTTTGTATAAATTGCTATTGGTCCGATTATTGTGATGTATTCATGGAGTACACCAAAGTGTTATGGAAGAAAACAATGGCAGGCGTTCCTTCGCTAGCCTTTCGCTACCTCTTCACTACCCCTTCGCAAACCCGTCATTAGCCCTTAGCTATCCTTTCGTTGACCCTTCGCTATCGAGAAGTATTTAGCTTCAAAGAACAGGGTTCCTTGCTAAGCGTGTTTACGGAATTTTATCGCAAGCGTCTTTAAACGTAAGCTGGTTTCTTAGGCGTTACTTAGCATTTTCTATATACTCTGCATGTTGTTGCTCTCTCCTTAATTAAAATAACTTCTTCACAGGTTGGTAACCTAGAATTTCCATCAAAACGGTTTTTTGGTAACAGAGCAGAAAGTTTTGTCCGATTACGTCGTGCCCAATTAGAGGTTGGTATTTTGTGTCATTGTGATCAAATTCGAAGTACTTTATTTAACATTTGCTTCCAAATTCTAATATATTGTGCGAGAGACTTCGAAGCAGACACCTGACTTGTGTTGCGTAAATTAGTTAGAACTGAACAACTCTATTTTTATTTCCAACAATAGCGACTTAGTTTGGCAATGACAGCCTCTGTTATTCGTATTATGTATTACGGATACACAGCCTAGTTCATGAACTCAACATGCAGTTTTCTATTATTAATCGGTCTATACAGTTAGATCTGTTGGTTTATGCTGTTAGTTTTATTTGAAAATTGAAAATTATTTGTTTTATTATTTAGTTATTATTTAGTTATAGTATTTAGTAAATTATCTAGTTTTATTTGTTTTTGTGCTGTTCGTACGCGAATGAAAGGTACCAAGTCGCGGACGTATTATTTCATTTCGTTTCATTTCATTTTCATATGATTTAAGGAGGGTGGTCCTTCAGCGAATGCTGGTTTACAAGGGGCCCTCCATTTTAGATTTTGTGTTCCATTGCAAGAAGTTCTACTTTTTGAAGAAAATCTGATGCACTACCTGCGTCTCTATCGATAAAATTCAGATCTCTTGATCAAAGGAATGAGGTGTTATTTTGAGAAAGTGGAACCTCATATTTGATTAAATGAATGAAACATTCATCTTGAGCAATTCTATAGCTCTCTTCACTCAAAACGAGTTATCCCTTTATTCCCTATTGGTTAAATCCAACCCAGAATCGACTCATTTTGCTGATCATAGGAGTCTTATACCCAGCGTTGAACAAAGCCATTAATATGCTGAAAGATGCATGATTTCAGATATGGAAGGAGAAATCACGGATACCTGCAAATTCCGAAAGTAAGGTTAGAGTGCGAAGAGGAGTTTTTACTTCTCTCTGATATCAGAAATTTGAGTGATGTTCCTGAAAACATTCGTGAAAAAGAGTAAATCGTTCGTTTTGAAGAAGGACTTCAGAAGAAGAAGAATGGTTCCAAAACACTAAAATGAAAGGACGATCTTGCTTGCACAATGATCTGAAAATTATCGTCTGTTTATGTTTTGGCGCATTCTGGATTTGTAATAAGATGTTGTCCTATGGCCGCATCACAATTCATTTTAGGATTACTTTTTGCACATACGAGCTGTTCTCTTAGTATATTGCTTTCATTCCTGATGCTCGTGGAAACATGTTGTTTTATTCTGTCTGCTAGTCTCTGCGTAGTGCATCCTACGTACCGAGCTTCACATCAGCACGAAAATTCATAAGCTATACAACTTTTTTGAGTGGTAGGAACGCTATCTTTTTTAGCAGATGGTAGTATGACCCTAGTGTTATAAACCACTCGTGGCTTCACGTCATAGGAATTAGATGTAGTGGAGGCAATTTTAGGTAAATCGGGCAGTTCTCAGGACCAAGCGGTTTTTCTGATGCAAAGTTGGCTAACTTTTGCTTAATACAAGAAAGAAGGAGATCTTCTGGATATCTATTTTCAATATGCAGTTGTTTTATTCTGTCAAGCTCTGAGCATAATTTAGTTTTAGGGCGTATAATAAGTGCCCTGTGAACTGAGCTTATCATAGGGCTAATTTTTCTTGCTTTTGGGCTGAAGGAATTCCAACGGATGTATTCCCGAGTAAATGTTGGCTTTCTGTAAATGCTGGTGAGAACTCCAGAGTCCTCCTCCACCGAAGCATCTAGAAAAGGGAATGAGTTGTTTTCCTCCTTCTCTACTGTGAATTTTAGAGCTAAATGTAGCAAGGTAGGTTTTTCATGAAAACAGTCACAATCCAACTAGGAACCAAACATGACAAAGGTATCGTCCACATATTGAAAGTAGATACTTTGTTTTACGGTGTTGTCGAAAAGTCTACTTTCCTCACAACGAAAATGTTTCCTAAAGCCGGCCCTAATGGACTGCCCATTGCCACTAATCCGTCGAATTGCTTATGCATCTGGTTAAAACTAAATTCGACTCCTCGCGTAGCAATTACCATCAATTCTTTAGAGGTGTCCTAGGGAATGGAGGGCAGTCAAGGTGATCGCGATGCAAAGCATCAACATAAATCGCCATGGTCTCAACTAATGGCACATTTGTAAACAGACTGCCGATGTCAGAAGAGCATAGAAATGTTTTGGCCGATTCAAAGTTACAGTTCTGGATAAAGTTGGCAAATGTAAAGGAGTCTTACGTAATGTATGGAGTACAATTTTAGGACTGGTGCCAAAATTTCTTCTAACCGTTTAGCAGGTTCGTGTTGAGAGGAGCCAATCATCGATAAAGTGGGCCTAAGTTGGATGTCTTCTTTATGTGTTTTGGGCAAGCCATACATGCATATATATTTCGGTTCATCTTTCGGCCGTTATCTTCCATTTCAAATTATGTTGTCACTGTTTCATGCTGTAGAGCCCCAGGTCTTAGTAGTATGGTGGTTATTTCATGTGATTTATTTTCAGGTTTTTCTATCACTATTTATTTTTGTCATGCCGGAAGGTTGTACGTGTATAAATATTTAATGGAATGAAGCTGGGTTCCGATTGACCAAGGGAGAACCTTAGATAGTGTTGGTCATGCGAATAAGGCTCGCTGTGTTCGTTATCTTGTTGAACACAGCAGCACGAGCTCTGTTAAGCCTGCCTATTTCATTGAGGATTTCGGTGCGACGCCTACAGATGAATGTTGTAGGAAGATTTGATGACTCATTAGAAGCTTTCTTGCGTAGGTGACCTTTATAAATACCCATTTTGTGATCACAAGGTGTTTTCAAAAGTGTTGAATTCCCACGCGGCAGTAGAAAAACATTGGATTGCGGTCAGGCAAATCTCATTTGTAACTAATCTCAAGGAAAACCAGCGATCAACTAACAGTGAGCATGCGCATTTATTTTCTCCTATCTTGAGGCTGTTTACCAAATTTCATCTTTTGGTTCAGCGACCATCAGTGAAAGTTACGTAACGTTCATGAGCATATCAAGATGAATCTATATTGTCGGACAAAATCGTGCCCGAAAGTTTAATTGCCCGAAATGCTTTGTTGTCCGAAAGTTTTAACGTCCGACAGTTTATTTTTGTTTACACAAGGAAACATACAAATGTGTGCTATTTGAAGCGTATTAGTGAAATTTAATCGTCTAAACATATAACTTCGCAATGTTCTTTGCATCGTTCATCATCCGTTTCAAGTTGTTCTACCTCATTTTCATCATTTTGTAAATACATTACTAGATCTTCTCTATTTCTGTACATTAATAGTTAGCTGTTTCAAAGGACGATACGCTTCCTGTATTTATTTTGCTTTCCTGCTCTACCCTGACGTCATAGTTGGGATTAATGATTTCTCTTAAACGATGTAAATATCGCTGTTTTCGTCATCAATATTTATGGTGACCCCCAGAAGAGTCTGCAACCCCCCTTTTGGAATAGGGGAAGGCCGGTACTTTCCATTGATAACAATGCCTTGAACACAACCACCTCTATCGAGGAAAAATGAGATGTCCCATGAAATTTCACTTGGTGTATGTCCAGAAACAGAGGCTGTTATTTTCCACACGATGTTTTAGCTTCTAAGCTACAGAATAAGGATCTGGCAGCAGAGGAATTCGGTCTTGTTCTTTTTCAGCGAAACCCGCCTGGCCTTTTTTTGGACTTTTCCATGAAGTTTTTCCAAAGACGGGCCATCCTCTGCTAGCAATAGTTTGAGTATATATACTTTCAATGTTATTGATAGAAATGGTCGATGTGAATCTATGGTCATAACACGGTGACGTAGTTTGCTCAAGGAGTGAATTTCTGTTCGGTATGACGTAAAAACAAGACTCTAAGGTCCAGGACCTTTAGGCACTCTTGGCAAAAAGGATCCCTTATACCAGAAAGCTTTCAAGCTCTGAAAAGAACTGAACACGTTTTTACGCACTGTTTTATATGGCTAATCCCATCAAATCAATAATTTTCAGGAAATTTAGCCAAATTTTCAGTCTTTGTTACTTGTTGTTCCGTTCTTGGAATCAACGGCAACACACATTTGACATGTCATCATACATACACTTCTCCCCCCCCCGCCACCACCCCAATCATAAGCATCTACATAGGGCACGGTTGTCGTGTAACGGCAACTATCATTAACTATTGTCTTCTAGAATCCTGGGTCTTTGGGTCTTTAGTCCTTGCTGTTACAGTATGCTTTCTTACTTCAGCTGCGGTGTTGTGAGCTTCCACAAAGTGTCAGGTGTATTTGTCGATCCGGATAGACTCTTAAATAAATGAAGTGAAAGTATTGGAAAGTGCTTTCACCAAACGAAATATTCGCTTGATACAGGCACTGCTGTGCTCCTCTTCTGCAACAATCAGAAGCACGCGTGGTTGCTTAAGGTCACCAGTTTTAAATTGAATGAAATGTCTATCTTTAACTACTGCAAAACACTTCGTCCTGAAGAAACTTCGCAAGTTTTAAACCAATCTAGAAAATCGTTGTCGTTATGAGAAGTAGAAGTAAGAAAGAAATTGATTGAAAGAGAAAATGTAGGAGGAAAATGAAAGAAATATAGATTGTGGACTGAAAAAAACGAGTAGAAACTGGAAGACTTGGTCGCCAGCACGGAAAAAGCATTGCTATGAACATGTTGGCAGGAAAGTATCCGAGACTAGCAGAGTAGACAATATGCGGAGAAAGTGATGTCCTTATTATCAAGAAAAGACGGGCAGACCTACTCTGTTGCCAAAAGAACTAATAAAAAAGGCAGTTGAAACTGTCACTGCTCTGCGTTTGAAAGGTGCACTAGTGTCTGCTTCAGTCATAAATTCTATAGTGAAGTGAATAGTTCTGGCAAACGACAGATCTTTGCTGGCAGAATACAGTGGACCTATATTTTTAAGTAGCGATTGGGCAAAAAACATTTTATACCGTATTGATTTAGAGGGGAACAAATTGCAAGACGAATGGCCTCCACATCAAAAATTCCTGTCTCGTCTTGGCTGCTAAAGGAGACAAAACTCAATTTCTGGAGAAAAATGAAAGGACTTCATTCTCGCCACAGCAATCCAGATAGGTTGATTTTGAATTTTGATCCAACGCCTTTGTCATACGTTTATGCATCGAACCACACACTACACCAAAAAGGTGCTTCAAGCGTGCCTTTGCTTGGAAAAGGAAAACAAAAGCGAATCACAGGAACATTTACAATGATCAAGAGTGGGGATTTTCTGCCCATGCAGCTGATTTACGAAGGAAAAGCAAGTGATCTTTCCCTTCGTGGCAAAACAGCGCGAAGAGTTGAAGCTGTGTCAGTGTCTTCGTACCAGCTAATTTAACGCATCATTTTCATCCACTGGATCTTACGGTCAACGGCCCTGCAAAGAAGTTCCTGAAGTCGAAATTGGAAAAGTGGTATTCTAGAAATATTGAGTTAATGTTTCTGCTGCGGAATTAATGTTCATGCTGTAAAAATTTGACGAATGCTGTCTACAATGAAGCCCTTACATTCACATTGGCTGGTTAGAACTGTTTGTACGACTATTTGAACGCTTTGTACGACTATTTGAGAAGCAACCCCGAAATCATTAAAGAAGAGTTTAATTGGCAGAGATCGAGGAAGCATTGACCACTGAATTGGAGACAGAGGACCCTTTTAAAGAACTGGATTAGACATAACATCAGTAATAAACTAAATTATTGTCTGTGCAACTTTTCTTTCTGATTTTTGATAATCGTAGCAATTTTAACTTTTGTCCACAACATTTTCATGTCCGAAAGTTATTGTTGTCCGAAATTATTCAAAAACAGTCCGGAAGTTGTTTTGTCAGAAATTATTCAAAAACAGTCCAAGAATTTTGAGCCCGAAACTCAGATTATCAATGCAGCTTACTGGGAAAGTTCTTTTCTGATTCGAATTTCTTTCTTATTTAGCTTTGTGGAAGTCAGTTTCCAAGTGACTTTCTGATAATTCTGCAAATATTTGTTATTTTACTCACAACAGTTGTATGACTCACGAGGCAATTAGTAGTTAATTTTGAAGTTGTGTATAGTTCTATAAAATTGGATATCAAGTTAGTATGCAAACAATCAACTTATTATCACAAGCGTAATTTATTATAAGATTATATGATTATCTCCAGCTTTTTTATGTTCTTCGCACTCTTGTAGGCTGTATGTCTTTGCCACTCCGTAAGGTACAGAGTACTAGCACTTTCCTTGATAAATGATTAGTTGCAAGGATGACCCACAACTGTGCACTTTCACGGATGTTTAGCTTCTTGTGTTTTTAGATAGTCGTGTTACAGGTAGTTTCCCATCTATATCCTCTGCGATTTCCAAGAGTGACACTTTACCACTTGTCGCTATTTTTTATATCATACTTCTTAAGAATCGCCCATCCATTTTACAATGGGATCTTCTGAAACTTCTTTGCCAATCTTTTTACTTCAACTGACAATGTGTTTTACAGTCTCAGTGAATATTCACACAGTATTCAGAGTAGAATCTCTGAAATCATATATATGCTATGTTTCATCGACTATGTTGTTGGAACAGCTGGAATCAAGACTTCTTTCTGCTTCCTTAAAACACCATTCCCGAGTATTCTCCCGTAATCTTCTCCAGTTCTTCTTACGATTGAAAAAGTTGAGATTCGCTGTGTATACTATACATTTGGTGGCTGGTTTAGAATTCCGTTAATTCCGGAATTGATGGACTATCACTTAAATTTTTTTCCGTACTTTCTTTCATTATCATTTCTTTTACTATAATTGTTACTACACTGTCTATCAACCCGGTAGCTGCCAATTTAACACTGCCTGTTATTGTTTTTAGTGTGGTATAAAATTATAATTTAGTAGCTGCATTCATATGGGATACAATAGTTTTAACAGTACTAAACCAAACATCCAATCACTAGACCTATCACTAAATCACTAAACCAAGCATCAGTCTAATCACTAGACCTATCACTAAACCAAGCATCAGTCTAATCACTAGACCTATCACTAAGTCATTAAACCAAGCATCAATCCAATAAGTATACCTATCACTGAATCACCATACCAAGCATCAATGCAATCACTAGAGATTTCACTAAATCACTAAGCCAAGCACTAACCTAAGTACGCTATAGCACTCACCGCTGCAGAATGCTTTTCTATTGTTGTTTGTGCTTGGCAGAACTTTTTCATAATTAGATAAACATATATTCATCAGCTCTTCAGACTCTATTGTTACCGTGTGAAGACGTATCACCTCAAAAGCATCTCTAAGGCGCATTGATATGGTTGGCTTTCTCTTTACGTTCACAAACAACATACGGATCCATGGTGACCAGCGATAAGGGAGAAACGGGAAATCATGGAATTGCCAAGGAATTCAATTCCTGTAATGGGAAGTCTTGTGTGGAAAAACTCGGGGAAGTTTTTACTTTATATTCCTGCAGAATCAAAGCTCTCGCCTTGTTGTGTTCGGGTGAACACAAAGAAATTGCATGGGAATAAAATGTCAGAGAATTATGCGAATTTAGTCAGGCAGATTCGGAAAAAGTCAGAAAATTTCATAGGCAGAATCTACTGGTCACCTTGGATCCCGAGTGCGATGCATTCTCAGTTTTCTGGTTTTTCTTTCTTCCTTGCTCTCTACTTTGAAGCTAGCAGTCACGCAAACTGTGTTTATTTTCTTTGTTTGTTGTTGTCATAATAATGTAGGGGCACTATACGCAGTGGGCCATGATAACAAAAGTGGAAGCATATTTCATTTGTTCTCCGACAATACTTGGTTATTGGTTCAACCCGTAGAACGGAGCTGAGTTATAACGTAGATTCTAATGTAGAGGTCATGCCCCTCCCTTATTCTACATGTTGTTTCGACATATTTTATCCTATCTGTCAAACGTATCGTAAAAGTTCACTGCTTTTTTGTGAAATATGTTCATTAGCTTCTATTTTCTTTCTAGGCATATCTCAAGGCACTTTTTGCGATCCTGTCAAACATTTCTACATCTCCCGTGTCACTAATCTCAGAACATCTTTTGACCAAACAAGACGTTGGCAGATTCCATTCCTTCTTTAAGCAAGGTGTTTTTGAGTTTTCAAAATGTCCGGATACAGATAAATAACGTAAGGTATGTCTTGTCGTTGATTGACAAAGTAGATCAAAGCCGTACACTTCATTCTAAGATGTTAGGGCGCCCATTGATATGGTACTCTGGAACCTATATACCTAAATTGCTTGATAAATTCATCGTTAGGCACTTATTAGGTAAGGGTGATAAATCGTAGATTGTATGGGGTACAATACTGTCTAGCTTTGTGCTTTACTCAATAATCTCTGATGTCGATACTTTCTCTGAAGACTCTTTCATATTGTTTGATAGAGAAAAGTGATGTTAATGGATTTGTATTGTAATGTTGGTGATAGACTGTTATGTGAAGCCGACTTGATTTCCTTACTATAAGACTATAAAATATGATCCAAAATATGGTTACCTCTCTACCCTATATCCGCCTGCCACAAATATGTAGTGCACGGTGTAGTGAAGAAGTTTACAACACTATTAGAGAAGTTAACGATCTACTGTGCTCTCCCGTCTGTAATGAGAATATTTCACCATACTTTGGAACAGTTGCAGGGTTTTTTACAGGCTGCTACTGACCCCCATCTTGGATATGGGAGTAGACTGGAGAAGGGGCGTGGTAGTTTTGGCGATAGTCTGCGATGATCGGCGATGGTTTGTGGTGCTTATGATAACCCAATCTTCTCTAGTCGTAATTCATCTATGATGATGTATTCGGCGATCATCGGCGATGAATTGCGGTTTAGTAATGAAAACCAGGTTATATCAAAATGCTTTGACATCATTAAAGCTCTAGCCATGTAAGTTATATGATGAAGAGACGAGTTAAGATATGATAACACACATTGAGGCTTCGTAGCAACACAAGCAAGCAAGGCTTTTTTTGGATTTAATAAATAGAAAGGGGTTTATTTGAACTTTTTCTCTTCGATAGAAGCACATTTCACACTGATTATGTTTTTCATTTGTTGTACTGTTTTTGTGAGTGTGAAGGTCACGTTTGCTTTTGAACTGCGATTTTAGTTCCTTTATCTATAAATCACTCAATCTCTGTGATTATATGGTAGTACTTGAGATCATACCTTTAGACCACTTTGTAAAGTGTTTCAAGGTGCGGCCTTTTATCTTAAGATATGCTTTTACCCTCCATGAAATTTGTGTATTCAATATAAGCTCTTGCTGGACGGTACTTTGACGGAGTGGTCAAAAAATTGGGCGAGTAGTGTATTCCTTTAGAGCCCTAGAAGGTACACAGCAAAGCTTGAGATGTGCATATTGTATCTAGCTATGGGTGCTGTAGACACTGTCAGTGCAATATGCGAACTGTTTTATAGATGAAGTTTGCTTCGACGCCACAAAAGCATTGATGAATTTTTGTCTTTTGGCCTGTATTGCTCTCTTTTGATCGTTCTCCGCCACAGTACCCTTCAATGAGGATTGCAGAAGAATAGAACTAGAATTGAGTTTATGTGGATGCTTCTTTCGCAAAACAATTCGCAATACAATTCTCCTTACTACGCCTTCCCGTAGCCCGGAGCGCATTGGTACTTCAGTTACCGGGATGGGGCGTTAAAGCTTTTTTGTCAAAATGAGATTCAATTAGAAATTATATTCAATGAAACTTTAAGTATGAGAGATTCGTCCAAGGGTTTGTGGTTGAATGGTACATTTATTTGATATCAACCCGGTGAAAGAGTACTTAAACGCCTCTCCCAGTAGCTACGCCTTTGCTCATAGTTATGCCTTGTCTATTGCCCTCATAAAGTGCAGCCTCTGAAATTGGCAAGAAGCAAGTTTAATAACTATGATTTATTTAATATCGAAGTTGAAATTCTAGAAGGTCAGATAATTTTTATCCTAAATGTCGAGTGAATGCAAGGTGCATACTGTGGCGAGAAGAGCTCCGGCTGTGAACGTATTTGAACCAAATAAACAGCGGGTTTGTGACAAACGAAGATATGCAGGACCTTGCCACTGCTGAAGACAATACCACATAGTTTGTAATCTTTAGAGCAATAAATCAATTATTAAGAGTGTTTTATATTTATAGTAGTCCTGCTGTTTATTTGCTTCTGATGCGGTGATCAGCTGTATTGTGCCATGCTCTAGTGTAATTTTTCAGAAACCATTTGACACGGATAAACGATGCCTTTGGGTTTTAGTAATCATATAGAATCAATGAATTTAGGTTCAACTAGACCGAAGGATTTCGATTCATGAGGTTTAGCGAACCGATCCTAATCCATGTAAAAATAAACAAGGTATATGCGTGTAGTTTGATATGGTTTACAATCTTCATAATGAAATATGTATTTATTTTGTTAGTAGTCTATTTAATTAAGTATCATATTAGAATTTTTGGGATTTAGCTCTCCGTTTGCAATGGAACGGCATTCTTGTTGATAAAAATATGGAGGTTATGTGGAAGGATCACTTATGCTTCGTGTATATAGCACGACGAGTTTATGAAGCTTTAGCCTTCAGCTTAGTAACATAGTTCTGCCTTGCTTAAGAACGTTGCCAAGACGCTTTTCTGAGTTTGGCAGGTCCTCCGCAAATCCACAACAACGAGCAATCGATCCCGAATTTCATTCATCTGTTAAGTGAACGAAAGATCAAACTTATTCAATAAATACAATAAAAGCCGTATACAAACTGCTAGAATTTTAAGGCAGTAATCCTATTTTGCCCATGTTATGGCCCTGAATAGCAACTTAAGCTTACACAATTTAGCAAGATTGGTCGATATAGCATTGCAAACGGACTGCCTTTTGAATTGAATTGAATTTAACCTAATTATTTATTATGGGGGTTAGAGTGCTTTGAATTTTATTAACGCAACAGTAACAGTAGGCAAGAAAGAGGATCTAGAGAAACTTCATCTACTACAGAATGCTACCAAGTATATTTTAAATATGATACCAAATCGTATTGTCAAAGAACGTCATTTGATCTCTATTTGGTAAAAATGTTGTAAGGTTCCGCGATACACACGTTATACGAGCAGAAAGTTTCATTTCATTCCATTTGATTTCAGGGTAAAACAGGGTGAGGTAGCCCTTCAGCCTTGGTTATGTTTGAAGGGGCCTTCGATTTACGAATGATCAAAAACGTTCCTAGGACAGTAGTTAACGGGGACTCAGTTCCGATTTTTCAAACTCAAGAATGTTCATAAACATGGGTCTCTTTGGTAGTCTTAGCATAGTTTACCGTCAAAATTTAATCGAAATATAATAGTTTCGACTCCAGGAATGTGGAGATGGTGATATAATGCCTCAGAATATTATTTGGTAGTACTCTTGTATCGTGGATACGTATTTGCTTGCTGAAACCGTTTGTGAATAGACATTTGCAAAGTATGTTTTGTGAGATTTGAACTTAGTATGTGATATTTCAGTATCGAATTGTGTCCTGTAGCCGATGTCGCATTATGGTCATGAATGCAAATTTAAGCAGTAAATATCTCATTCTCGTTGTTTCTCGTTGTTTATCGTTGTTTCTCGTTTATTCTCGAGAATCGTAACACCGCACCAGTCAGGGTGAAATGGAGAAAATATTTTACTCGTGGTTCTTGATACTTTGTTGATATTCCATTTCTAGAAATCTGACTCAGGTACATAGCTTGTACAATGTATTCAACATAGTACTTAGTACCAGTGTCAGGTCCTGTGCTTAAGCAATACAAAATTATTACATGGTACTGTGGAATCAAGATGGCAGTTAAAGTGAAAGACTGGCGTAAACTGTTTGTGGTTTTATGAGAGACAAGATTAACCCGGCTTGAGTTGCTATATTCGAATTAACTTGAGATATCGCATGTACGGAATAGCCGCCAATTGTTTGAGAGCTCTGATCACGTATTTTATCCCAACCTAATTGACGAATCACCGTGCAAGATTCTGACCACACGTGCGCTGAACGGCTAAATCTAGGCCCATTTTGCATAATGATTGGTCAATAAGGTAGGGAGAAAATAGACCTTGTCAGAGCTCTCACACATTTGCCGGTTATGCTCACATGTACGCACTATGTATGATGCTATACATAAGATGAGCGATCACATAAATGGCTGACTTCGGCTCTACTAAGTCCCCTTTGATTTCCGGAAAAACCTATCTGCTATCGGCTTCGTAAAAATTTTGGGAATCACAGAATTCCATCAAGCTAGAAGTGCGCTTTCTGTACTTCTGCTTTTACTAGCCTACTGTCTTCTCCGTTGCATCGATTACTCATATACCAACAGTACTAACGACATATGCACAGCGATGGTTTTTCTTGGGCTTAAAGAAAGCTGTCAAGGTAGTTGAGCTATCAAATCGGATCACTAATATGAAGCACAATGGTTTTAGCGGTCGCAAAGCTAGTTGCTTATATTTATATTTTTAGATGCAAAGAAGCTCGCCAAGCCCGATGACTACATGTCTGATACCAAATTAATATTGGGGCTCTGCAAGGATCTTTACTTGACTCCTTTTTATTTCCTATCAAAATGAGTGACATCCCACATTTACCTAAATGCTGTTATATATCCATGCCAAACAACTGTTTCCTACTCGAGTGAACTTGCACATGGTCAGGGTTAGTCAGTCAACCAGCCAATCAATCAATCGATCGATTAATATCTTTTTGCTGTGTAAGATATTTACCTTACAAACCAATCGAGGAAGCAATGAAACGGTTTAGAAAATTAGATTAAAGTACAGTATATAAAATTTATGCTAACCATATTAATACTCAGTTTCCATAAAAATGTCCTAGGATTACTACCTACTGTGATTGTAGTAAATTATACAACTTTACCTTCAGAGAGATAGTTGGGGAAGAACTCAGTTCAAAATCTTTAATGAATTAAGATTTGAACATTTTCGATTCTACTGTAAAGAGCATACTAGACAGGAAAGCACCTCTAAAGAAAAAGTACCTTAGGACGAATGATAGGTCATTATGACCAAAAAATTTTGGAAGGCAATTGTAAAGCGTAAAAAGCCAGCAAACAGTTTTGATCCTACAAGAGGCAAAGAAACCTGCGCGTTAAAGTTTTTACTCAAAATAGGACGTCTTACTATGCTCTGTGTGATCCAAAAGTTGTCAATGGCAGTAGAACCTTCGTTTTCAAATATGATTCGTAGTAGCTCTTCTACCACCGTTTTGAACAGCTGCATCGTAGAATCGAATGAGGGCATAGTTACAGAATTTCTTAATAACTATTCTGTGAATTCCAGTACAAGAATTGCTACAACAAATAAAGACATTTTATTGTCTTTATAGATGCATTTTAATTTCGACAATTCCTTTCTAAATACGACATAATCAGTAGACCTAATCAATAGCTAAGACCTAAGAAGACATAATCAGTAAAAAAGACCTGAGACATAATCAGACGTTTCGACTCAATCATGAGCCAGTTCTTTGAATATAACTGACTCTTTCGGTGTAACCAATAAACACGAAACTTTGAATAACCTGGACGATACCTCTTAGATATTGTAGAGCGTTTCCAAACGAATAAGTATCATTAAAGTAATATCAGTCAGTAGCACCATATACTTTTCCTTAACAAAGTTCAAAGCTGAAGAAGTACTAAACAGTTGGAGAATGTAGCTCCCAAGAGGGGCTCAATGTAAGAAGCCATCACTCCAGAAGATCCAGTGCAAACATGTTCTACTTTCACCTTACAGTGCTGTATGACAAACTTGTTGAGGTAACAACTTCTGAAAGTGTATAAAAAATGCATATTTGACCTCGATCTTCAAAAAGGATAACGATATGAGCAAACAGACGAACATATTTGAGCGACTAATGCATGGAAGGTTATCTGAATTGATTTCTCATTTTTTCACAACTTTTAAGAGGATTTAGACAGAGTTGCAGTGCATAGCACAATTTGTTGAAATTTTGCAATTTTGTAAGAACAGCATAGTTAAATAGGGACTTACCGGGGCAGTGTAAATGGGGATCATTCAAACAATTTTTGATTGCGAAAACAATGCTTTTATGTGGAGGCTCTGCGGAGTGCTGCAAGGACTAATCTTAGGGCCTTTGCTATATAAATATATAGTTGCAATTGAAATTCCTGGTTTGCAAGTCGCGCAGAAATTTGCAGCTATACTTTTCCTAGTGTGTATTGTCGGTGAGAGGCTCTGAGGCCTATAAAAAGCCCCGACAAAGAAAGGTAGAAAGCGGTTAAGTGGATTGAGAGATGAGATCAAGTTTGTTGATGTTAGATTTGAAACAAGAAAGTTGCAGGACTCTGCATTGGGAAGGAACAGAAAGGCAAGATGTCCCATAGTTGACAAGCTTTTGGAATGAAAGATGATTTATGGGATAGATTGTTAACTGATGGTGCCATTGTCTTTTCATGCCATCCAGACCTTGATACTATCATCAGACAATTAGGAGTAGACTACTCTCTGATAGTGAAATGGTTTTCTGACAACCTCTTGAAACAAATTATGAAGACAAAGTGCCGGCTAAATGTATTTGGTGATAAAGGCGAAAGTGACTATAAAAAATTGCTAGGTGTGACCTTTGACATCGAATTAAGTTTTAAAAAGCATATTGAAGATTTAACTGATAAAGCGAATCAAAAGTTTCACGAGCTTGCTCGCTTGTCTAAATATATCGATCCCATCAAATCAGAAATTTGATGAATTGTTTCATCACGTTACAAGTTAATTGCTCTCCACTAGTCTGAATGTTTAATTATAGAGCAATTGATTCAAAATTAAATCGCACTAATGGAACAGCCCTACGGATGGCATGAAAGACAGTGAACCAGAGCCAGAAAACTGATGGAAAACAATGTTACCATTCGTCAGCACAATATGCAATTGCTAATGATTGAAATTTTCAAAGGAAAAATCAGCCTATATCTAACATTTATGAACAGTACATCTACTGAGGGAAACGTGTACTAAAATTTGAGAAGTGAAAGTCATTTGCAATTCCCAAATGCGAAGACAAAAGCATAATAAATTGAAAAAAGTCAATTCATTTGTCACCATTTCTGGTGCCGAAGGAATTGAAGGATTTCAACGCATATATTCAAACACAAGAAATAATGGAATGGAATTCTTGCATCCGGGGGGAATATCATTCAGAAAAACCTTGTACACTTTGTGAAAAAGTCACAGCAATGACACAAGTTGATGACAAATCCCAAGAAAGTCAAAAGAATAGCGAAAATCATAGATTCATTTTCTTGATGCTAATTAGCTTATTAGCTTTGTACTTACATGTATAATGTCTTGTCACCATTGAAGAAATGGCAAGTAAACTACTTAATTAGGCTTGCTTATATGCAAGTTGTACGCGGCCAAACTTGAAACCGATCCAAGGCTACCATTTTGGAATCTGACAAGAAAATTTGGCGCGAAATCTTGAAGTGAAATTCTGACGCCACTTCACAAAGCTATGAGCAGCAAAGAACGGAGGTCTCGTATTATATTCGGTATGGATTTAATTAGACAATTAGAGAATGGCCACTGTAGGAAAGGGTCGAGGGTTGGTGCTCGTTTTCTTTACAAGTTTTTTAGTCTGTACAAACAAGCAAGAGAACTGGCTGAAATTGTTTTTAGTGCGAGTGCCGTTTCAGCTCGAGGAATGGTACATCCTGAAGTTTTCCAGGTAAGTTTCAAAGTATTTTGAATGTATTGCTGTTCGGCTCAATTGGCTTGCTAACAAGCTGGTTTTGTGTAATGATAATATCTAGAAGCCAAATTGCATAGCTTATCGACGTCAGGTTCATCTTCAATACCTACCTATCCTTGACTATATCGTAAATTCAGCCATCATAGCTTTAGTGTATTTCAGGAATATATATATGTAAGACCAACTGTCAAGCATATCACATTGCTTACTTCGAAGCGCTTCCACTGGCTGCTTTGAAAGCAAAACAAATTGTCCAATATGGCTGCTGCAGTATCAGTTCGCCCTTCCCATTCACTAGGTATATGAGACAAAGAAAACGAATTAAATACAAAGCACACAAAGTATTTTATATAAGAAATTTTTCATCGACAATAATGGGAACCAAGCTTGCTTAAGGACAAAGCTTCGTAACCGCAAATGCTTGCAGGTAGGCCTACCTAGCATTTGGTACAAATTCAATTGGATTTAGGCATATGTAACGCTACTGCAGAATCGTACCTCTCCTAGAAAAAGATTATCTACCCTAATAAACTATACACCATTGGATAGCTTTCAGTGAGCAGATTATGGTGATGCCATCACTTACCCCATAGCTTAAAAATTTTCAAGGAGTAGAGGTCAAGATTAGGATTAGCAATAATGCTTTAGATAGTACCGATAATCAGCATTTCATCGATTTCTACTAAAATCAACATGGTATTAATGAAATACATCAAATTCCAACACTTTGATCCTAACCCTAGCTCCTATCCCACTTAGTGAGCAAAAACGGCAGCTATGTTAGTTAAAAATAACTCGATAACTCCCCAAAAATTTGAGCTATTGCGAAAACGACGGAACCATCGTAATCTACTCACCGAGAGCTATTGAATGGTGTATTGTTTGTTAGGGTAGGCCATCTATATCTAGGAGAGGTACGATTCTGCAGTATCGTCGACATATACATGTACGATAAGAAAAATTGAAGTATTGCTGATTGATGGCTACAGAAGGATCAAAGAAATGATGGACGTAAGCGAAGGATTGTCCTAAGTAAAATTTAGAGCTGTCCATTTTCTTCATATGCAATTTAGATCAGTACCAAAGGCAGTTTTAATTCTGTCAAATCACAAATCAAAACGCATAAATTCTTAGATTAAACATTTATATCAAAATACTGATTTAGTCATGATACATTACTTTTTGTGTCTATTTTCCTTAATTTTGTTTTGTCAAGAACGGACTAGAATTAGAAAGTAGAACTATCAAACTTTTCATTTCGAACCTTTTAATAGTAAGCTAGAACTGCCCCTATCGGAAAATCGAAGACCTATGGATGATCCCTGCCTTGAGATGGCCTCTATAGTTGTGGGCAGAAACTCTGCAATAGGCTACTGGTGAAGTATGCTAATCGTGCAAGTTTATGCCAAAATGCAAGTGAACTTTTATCCAAAGCAAGGTAAGTCTACCTGCAAGCATTCTTGGTTGTGAAGCTTTACATCTACACCTACCTCGTACTATCTACCTTCTATCAGAAGATTCTGCCAGGGTGACAGGCAATAGTGGAAAGCTGGTAATACATTGGAAATTGAGCTAAGATACATGGTAAATCACCACCCATTATGAAGAGTTGTAAACAGCTTCAAACTGTTGCAGTTGTATGCAACTTCATTATGAAACTGGCTTTGATTTCTCGTATGCAAACCCAATAAGCAGAAGAGTAACTCACTGCGTATTGGCTGACAGTTTTTGAGTGCTATTGTTCTTCATGCATTCAAGCAGGAAATTTTACGTTGGCGAAAGGTACCGATTGGAGTTATCCTTTTGCCTAATCCTTATTCTGGGACAAAAGCTTTTGCCCTTTGCATTTATTAACGGCAAGTCACTGCGGTTGGTGTAGAAGCCTACTTGAGTTAATTTGTTTTAACAGTACTTGAAAGAAAACTTGCTTCCTGCTTAGAAAATTAAATAGTTTTGCTATGGGAATGCTAAAGAAGGTTCCGTTATGTCACCATAAGAAGGCATCTAGGTACAAGATTGAGTTTTCCTTTCTCATTTATGACTAATTTTCTCGCATAAAAATACACCTGGGAATATTCCGACCCAAGAAACACCTATGTGTGATGTCTCTACATGTATGTGCACACATTGAGTCTGTAATAAACAATATTGTCATATTTCAAATGAATCGAACAGGTGTCGAAATCCCCTTTTTTGGAAATGCGAAAATTTCTCTCATCATCTTCCTTTGACATGTGGCGATTTCCTATCTTCCTTGGACACATTGGCATCGTCTCTCTTTTCCTTTCTTCCCTCTCTGGATAAATTTTGGTTACTCTTTCTTCTTTACCAGTGGATCTTTCAAAATACAAACTAGAGGAGAAATTTTCCACGAGACATGTTATTTTCCCAATTAGTTGGCGTATAGTTCCCCACTAGCAAGTGCCACTTATATAAAATTGCTTTGAAAGTTAACTTCGTACATAGTTTTCAGATGTCAAATTAATTTTTGTTCCTGCGTCTCATTACTTTCAATCAAGTTATATTTTATTTTCTTCTACTGCACAAAAGCCAGGTAGTTAAATTCGCGTAGTATGTTGCGACATCCCTGAGTGTGAATTCCCCAGTAATGAAAAAAGTCCTGAGAAGATCGCCTGCTCTTACAAATAAAATCCGCTTGTTTCTTGCCGTGCATATCGGACCTACTTTATTTTGGAATTATGACTTAACTGTTTAAACTGCTTTTTAGTGGAATTCCTCTCATTTTTCTTCACTGATTTGCAGTAGGGAGGCAGCAGGTGGTGCCATTTCGGTGTCGATAATAAGCCACTTTTGATAAGGAAAATTCCAAAAAGCCCAGAGCTAAAAGTTCCATGTTTGTTCACTTCTTTTTTTCACATTTTAGAACTAAACATTACTTACATTGTAAGTATTAAGTGTATTAAGTGTAAGTATTAAAACGTTAAAAGTTTCAACGGTAACCTGCATGTATACCTCTTGCTACATGAATTATAAAAAATTTATTGATTTCTTCTTTTAAAGTATTCTTTACAGTTGGTAATATATACATATATAGGTACAATGACATAAGCTAAAACAACTAATTAAAGCCAACTACAACTAAAAATATTAATGCGATAGGAATAAGAAGATAAACAACAATACTTTATCTACATAGCCTACAACTACTATTTTCTTTCTGAATACTACCACATTTTTGCAAGTTCTTATCTCCTCAGTAAGTGCATTCCAAAGGATGCTACCTCTAAAAGTAATTGAGTTTATTCCATATGTTTGTGTCTTTATTAAAAGTAATATCACCAGATTGTTTTATCTCAGATTGTATTCAACCTGTTTTCGTTAAAAAGGTTCAAAAGGTATCAGGGGTTTAAGTGATTCAGAGTTGTATGAACCACTTCATGCAATTTTACGTGCACGCCACCTCCTTCAGTTCATAATTGTCAGCACAATTATGAAAATTTTGCTTTGTAATTCTCGATTGCATACTGTGATAATACTATTCGAAATCGAAACTTCCTTAGCGATTTCATCATTAGCACTACATTGTTCATTGATATATGGCTTTGAATATGCACGTTACTTATAAAACGGTTCCTTATATTTTAACTTATAAATAAAATGTACCACACCACAGAATATATAATAATATTTTCTTTACCATTCTTAAAATCTGTTCTTGTTATCTATTCTTTGACCACAGAAAGGTCGCCTTTGGGTTACTAACGGGTTGCAGATGGTTTCTAGCTATCGAGGTCAGGACCTAATAAAATAGTGGAAATTTTCAGGACCACTATTTAATAGGCATAATACGCGGAGCCTGAAGTTTTCCGGGACTGCACCCACTTCCTATAAAATACTTTTTGATGTGCTATACTTCCATGCTCTTGTATTCTTTATGCGAGAAAATTTCTTCACTGCTGCACTGTCTTATTCTTACATCGCTAATTCTCATCTTCAAGACCACCATTTGCATTTTCTAGACGACTATCAGTGGTCGAGGCCCAGTGACGTAATCAGCTCAAGTTGCGTAGCGCAACTACTATGCATCCTCAAGCCATTGAGGCCCTTCAGAAGTTTTTAAGGGACAGGCCTTTTGCACTTGCTGATATGAAAAGACAATTATGAGGCCGATTTTTCCCAGTTTACAGGTTAGCTAGTGTTTCTTTCATCCCTTATTGATAAAATTCATATTCGTTAGTTGTCTTGTTAAGCGTGATACTGTTAGGACCCCCAAGCAAATTACTCCTAAGGGCCACGAGTCATTCTGTTACGTCATTGCACTGTCAACACCACTGTTTTTAGGCCCTGATTGAGGTGGTAGTAGCTCTGCAGTACGATACAGAACGGACGTTCCTGAGTTTGGCCATTTCAGTTCTGTATGAAGTCATACCAACCCAAGGTATCTGTGCCCGGCCATTGCATAGTCATTTCTCGAAACGAGTCGCAAATTCCCTTGTTAAGCATATAGCTTTGAAAACAAGTATTGACTACATAAGCGATCAATACTTCCATGCGATCTATCATTTGTCGACAGTTATTGGTTTTCTTAGCTTTTTCGTGAACCGAAGCCCATTTACAAAACAGCAATCAAATTATCGTAATAAGTGCTATTTCACTTTTTCATTGCTCCGATAATAGGTTAGTTGAATTCATAACGATATTATAATACTAGTTATAATAATAACGCAATATTTAGACAGGTTATCTTGTTCAGCTTATAGTCAGCTGCAATAAACCAAAGACCTTTATATACATAGTTAACAAAGGTTTCAGTATTAAAAACTGTAAACAATAAAAGTAATTACAGAAGTTTGAAAGTATATACACATATGTTATATGGAACTTTGAGACTGTGTAGCTTTATAGCTTGTCTTAAATTTCAAAATCAAGTTTCCGTTTTTAATGTTATGGGAAGATTGTCGTAAATTTGGATTCCTTGGTAGCAGAAGGTCTTTCGTGCGGCTTCTTTTCGAACATGAGGGACAGCACGGCTGGCATTATTTCCTCTAGTTCCTTTATTATGATTCAGTTTTTTTAAGATACTTCTCAAGCACGTTTGGTGCAATTCCATTTAGACATTTGAACACTTCAATTGCACAGCGTGTATCTTTCATATTTTTTAAAGTAGGAAAGGTAATTTTACCGTGTTGATCATTTACGATCTGTGAGGCGCGACGTTACAGGTCTTCTATCCTTGAGTTTTTGGAACCTGAGATTGAAATTCACGTACTGCTGCAGTAAAGGAATATAGGCAAAGTCATGACTTTGTATATTGTCTCTGCAACCTCTGGTTTAATGTATATGCGTATTCTCCCTAGCAACTTAATCCTGGCTGCAGCTTTCTTGGGCATGTTACCAATTTATGACTTTGTAGATTCATATCTTTATCAAATGTTGCCCTGCAAAGGTATTTGTAATTTTCGGATTCAATTATCTTTTCTCCCATTTATATTAATGTCAGCAGTGCTGCTTCCTGCAAGCTTAAGGTGACTTCCAAGTAGCACAAATTCAGATTTCGATTTATTAAGAGTTATGTACAACGAGAATATTTTCAATAAAGAAGTTTTCGAGGTTGTCCTGATGTAAAAATTACTGTATCATCTGTATTTAGAATTACTCTGCTCTTCTCTAGCTCCAAACTAATATTATTAGTAAACTGATTAAGAGTGGATCCAATATTCAGCCTTGTGGCACACCACTTATAATTGATTGAGCTTCAGATCTTAGTCTGTCAAATTCAATGAGATGCCTTCTGCTGAAGCAGTAGTTTCCAAATCATCTTAATTCTCTTCCAATTATACCAACAGCTGGTAGCTTTGATGGGAGTCTTGGATGATCGACCGTTGTTAAGCGCTTTTCGCAGATATGCATAAGCTGCGCTCCTCAAATATCCTTTAGAAATTTGAGCATTCAGAAAGTTAGGCCTTAGTCAGACGCAATGAGCATATCGCTGCAAGTTTTTAATAAGATTTAATGCTGCTTTAATGCAAAAATAATTATTGCTATTTAAAAATTCAGAACATTGGTCACTTCATTGGAACTTATTGATCGAGTAAGGGGAATTTGCGAAATAACTGATAGTTACTTGATGCCATTTGTTACTTGATGTTCATCTCTTCATATCTCCAAAAGTTCCCTATCTGATACTGATATGAGCATCCTTGTTCATTTATCCACATTGCAAAAGAAGGGGAAAATTGTTCTCAGAAAGAAGTCATCAAACCTTCATAGAGACAGGAAAACAACACTGGACACCTTACTGAACGTGTGATATATATATAAAGACTAATATGTAAACATATATATATATATATATATATATATATATATATATATATATATATATATATATATATATATATATATATATATATATATTTATATATCGAGTTGAAATAAACCATACCAAGCCTTCAGACTTCAGAAATAAAGTAAAAAAACTAACAAAATTAAAGAAATTGCTGCATTATAATATAAATAATAGTAACAATAATAATCATATACGCAAGGATGATAACAATGATATAAAGCCTAAGGCTATCAATTTATCTTCAAAACTAATTGACGCTAATGCTAAGTCAGCTTTGTGTAAATATGGACTACAATTCACGCCAGTCCCAAGAGAGAACCTCACTGAACTACGCTCAGAGATGCGAAAATTTTGCCGAAAACTAAGAAGATAAATTGAATCTTTCACATTGATGAACACGACATAGCTAAACCAGAAAGCTCTTTTACACCAAATAGACACAGATACATAATACTGGACACCTATATTGATTTCCTGCTTAAACACCCTTTACGATCATCCGATGTAAACTCAGTAAAAACAGCTTAAGCAAAATGGAATGGGAGAGCATCATGAAACTAAAGAAAGATGACACTATAGTCATTAAAGAGTGTGACAAAGGAAGTGCATGTGTGATAATGGACGCAAGATTTTATTATAAAAAATGTGTAACATATTAGATAATCGGCAAACTTACCAAAAATTGTATAAAAATATTGACAGCAAAACAATGAATATGATTGAAAAACTGACTGAAAAATGCAAGAAGGCACTAGCACAAAAAGAGATTGAATACATAACTGGAGGTCAAAATACAACAAGAAATCTATATGGTTTACCAAAAATTCCATAAAAGCAAAATTATAAGCAAAGCAGTAAAAAACAACACAACGAAAGTACTTAAGGTGGTTCCACAACAAAAAATCTAGATTGAGCTTCAATTTTTGGTATTTTGTTTTTTCTTTTTAAATGGAGCCTAAAGCAATGAAGAATCGGTGAGAACACGTTGAGATCGTGTAGATTGCAAATTTTTGTAGAAATCTTCGCTTTTTTATCAACTGGTGTAAGAAATTATCCATAGCAACGCCCTAGCAACACAAATGATTTCTTTTTCCAGCTATGTACTACCACGTACTCTGCTAAAATCATTGTTCTTAGTCAAAGGTCCATTCCTTTTTCAGTAGCCTCACAATTGTTCTCTATTCCCGCCTCTTCTTCATGATGAACTTTCAAAACAAAATTTTCTTCGCACAACATTGTCTGTATAGTTAGCAAAAGTTCGCTACAACACTTTAATTTTCATAGAGTTCTTATCCTTGGGACTATGGGTTCAAAGAAAACTAAAAGGGGATCTCGCTCATCTGCTTTCAAGAGAAGGTGTTTTCAAGGAAATAGGCACACTAAAATGACTAGAGTGAGTGAAGATGTCGCTAGTTTACCTAGGCCAATAGGACCAACTCAGCCAAACGAGCAGGGAGAAACCACCCAAGGAGATCACCCTGAAGTGGAAGGAACACTTCCATGTAAAAAGCGAAAGCTTGCCATTCACGATGCAAGAAATGATTTGGATAATGAAGATGGCAACAATTATTTTGTATTGATAAATATGAGCATCCTAATGAATTTGATATCCTCCCTTGGAAAATGCCCGGAATGTGGCTCTACTGTTGAAGTCATTGATTTGCTAAAATTAAGAATGGGTTTTGCAAATAAAATATTGGTGAGATGTGCTTCTTGTTGTTGGGAACAAAGTACATTTCTGTCAGAACAGTGTTCACCAACCACTGGTCGTGGCAGAAATTTTTTTGAGGCAAATGTAAGGACTGTGATAGCCTTCCGTGAAATCGGTAAAGGACATCAGGCAATTCAGAGCTTTTCAAGATGCATGAACATGAAGGGTATCTCAGAGAATGCATATGGAAATCTAAATCAAGAGCTTTATAATGCCTATGAAAATGCAGCAGATGCATCAAAAGCAAAAGCAGCCTTTGAAATTAAGCAGTCTGGTGTGAAAGAACTGGACGGTAAGCACCTGTGCCAATGCTCACTAGATGGATCATGGCAGAAACGTGGTCATGCATCTTTGAATGGTGTGGTAACAGCAATATCTTCTGGCAAGTGTTTGGATACTGCTGTGTTTGCAAAGAATTGCAAATCTTGTCAGGTATGGCAGTCAAGGAAGGGAACACAAGAATATGAAAACTGGCTTGCTGATCATGTCTGCAAAATTAATCACAAAAAGTCATCTGGAGCCATGGAAGCTACTGGAGCAGTTGACATATTTTGCACATCCGCTGAAAAGTATGGACTGATTTATGAGGACTATATAGGAGATGGAGATACAACTTCATTTAAGGAAGTTGTTAATGCAAAACCCTATGACAAATATGGCATCATTCCAAAGAAACTTGAATGTGTTGGACACATCCAGAAGCGTCTTGGAAATCGCTTGAGAGCTCTTAGAAAATCTTATCAGAACTCCAAAACCCCATTGTCTGGAAGAGGTAAATTAACTGACAAGGTTATTAATTCCTTGCAGAATTACTTTGGTTTGGCAATTAGGCAGAATAGAGGCAAGTTATATCCAATGAAGAAGGCTGTTGGGGCTGTTCTGTGGCATTCAACAGACTTTGCAGATGAAAGATATCAACATCGTTTTTGTCCACCAGGGCCTAGTTCTTGGTGCAAATGGAAAAGAAACCAAGGTGATAGTACAAAGAAATACAAACAGACAATAGCCATTCCAATCTGGATTCATGAATTGCTCAAACCAATTTTTACTGAACTAAGCAATGATGAATTGCTCAAAAAATGTTTACATGGGAAAACCCAAAATGCAAATGAAGCCTTAAATAACATTATTTGGACAAAATGTCCAAAAAATATATATGTTGAAAAGGATGTTTTGGAATTGGGTGTAAATTCAGCTGTGCTTGAATTTAATGAAGGACCTTCAGGGATTCATAGTGTTCTGAGCCATTTCAGTATCAAATCTGGCATTTTCACAAAGAAAGCATCTGCTGAAAAGCTAAAAGTTAGAGTGAGAGGCATTGATAAGAAAGAATCTGAAGCTGTAAGGAGAAGGAGAAAGCAACTCAGAAGCATTAGGAAAGGATACCTTGACAAGGAGAGGGAAGAAGAGGGTGGAGAATCCTATGTTTCTGGAGCCTATTAGAAACTTTTTGTTTGTCAACTTTCTTCACCCGATTTCTCAAAATCACATATTTCAAGGCAATACAGATTTTCATGTAAGATATTTTCATGTTGGCATGGTCTATTGCCTTGAAACTTGGCAGTTGTAATCCATAGATGTTACCTGAGGGCCAGAACTAGAATTTTTTCATTATCTCTTCTCAGTCATATGATATGCATTGTTTTAAGTAAATGGCTGTACCTAGAATTTGTAGAAATGCTCTAAATTGCTTGTAGAATATTTATTAGATGCAATTTTTACAAAATTCTAGTTCTGTCCCTCAATGAAGCTGTCTTGCAATTGCTGTAAAAGTTTGAGCTAGATCCAACTTCCCATTCCTGAATTATGCTGCATGAAAATATACTGGAGTTAAGATTATGATTATGATGATGACGTCATCATATTTGCATAAATTGGAAATATTATTTTAGAAGTTTTAGCATGAAGCTCTCTGTGAAAGAAAACCTAACTAGGTTTTCATGTACCATGAGCAGGGCAAAAGTTTTGTTATTTGGTGAGGAACCACCTTAAAGTACAGAT